>JBANCV010000239.1:0-55732 GCA_037040105.1 Amiota albilabris
AAGTTTCATTCCAAACTATTTTGTAGTTTTTTTTCTTTTTGAAAAGTTCGGAAACTTTTGACACACACCTTGTATATGGTTTTATATATCTATTCTATTCAAAGCCCATTATGGAGTATTGGATATCACGTCTCAAATTGTTTGTTTCTAAATTGGAAAAAATATGAGCTTATCATATCTAAATAAACAACCAAGCAAGAAAGAAGTTTGCACTTACGACGATTCCAGCAGCTCCAAGTGATTGCTATGATCCCTAAGCTAAAAAAGCCTATAAAAAAGGAAATACGCTACAACTCATTTTTTTTTTTTTACAAATATACTTCTTTAGTTTTGCAATTTGTAATCTTGTGATATTTTCTTTGACGTATCAGCAATGTCGTTAAAAAATCATTAAATTCATGTTACGTAATATGTCGATGGCCCTTTAGGGATCCAAGTGGTTGGAAAACATTGCTTAAAAAAGCAAAAAGCAGCATCAATTCTTAGAATAGATGATTGCAGAAGAATCACTCAGAGCGCCAATAAAATAATCAGCATTATGCAAAAAAATGCCATTAAAGTGGACCTACCAGCATGATAACGACCCCAAAAAACAATATTAGATGTGTGAAAGCTTGGTTTAATTCAAATAAAATCGAATTTATGATGTGGCCAGCTCAATCACCCGATCTCGATCGCATAGAGAATCTATGAGAAATTGTAGATCGGAATTCATGTATATAAAACTGTAGAAGCAAGGACTCTCTCTCTCTCTTTTCACCCAAGTCGAATTGGCGTGGAAAAACATTTCTGCTGAAGTTTTAAATAAACTAATTGACTTCATGCTACGGAGTTGTAAAGCAGTACTTAAAAACAATGGCTTCGCTACTAAATATTAAAAAAAATAGTATTGCTTGAATATTTGATTTCATGCTTTAGTTTTGTCGCGAGGGTCTTAAGGCTTTTGTTACATTTTGATTAATAATTTTGTTTGAAATAACATACATATGAAGTAAAATTTGTTTACATTTACAACAACAAATGTATAATCACATGCTAAGGAGTTAAGGAGATGTAGTCACTCAGCCATGACCCCAACCTTTATAAAATTGGAATTAGAGTTGAACGAAAGTTAATTTGGTGTTTGTTGTATGCGGTTCAAAGACATATAATTTTCTTACTATTCAAATTATAAATAACATATATTTTCTGTCCTGTTTTGTGCTTATCTAACGAGCTTATGTGGGTCAACTATATATGACAGGAGTAGGAGATATACGGTAGATATTGTACATTTCACATGCATTAGAACATCATGATATCATGTACGAAGGGGTTGATTTGCTTCATTTTTCAATATATAATTATCATTTTTACTTTTGCTCTGCATGCGTCAAACTGATACACCTTATTGGTCGGCTCTGCGTCCCGGAATCAGCCGACATCCGTCGGCCAAGGACCACTTAAACCTGTCGCATGGCTACAGTTATACATGCAGCAACCCCTTGGCTGCAATTGTAAATGTTACTAAAGCCCCTTTGCAGTTTAAATAACATTAAGTAAAAAAAGCAACAAGTTAATCCCATGGTAACTGGGTTTATCGGCGTCTAGGAAAAACCCAATTTTGTTGGCAAAGGAGGCTGACCAAATTCTTCACTTCTTTTGTATAAGTGTCTTAATTCTTTAATTACTGAGACACTTCTTCTTTTGTTTCGCATCCCTCTCTTTTCCTTGCTCTCCTTATAACCGATGTTACGTATGTAGTTATGAGTTATGTACTTATTTACATATATTGTATCATTTAAGATCTTCAGTGTAAACTTAAGCCTTTGCTTAAGGCACATAGTGCCGCTCATAACCAAAAAAGTAGCCAATTTTCTCAGTCCAAGATCACTTTGACCACCTTTTCTTAATACAATCTACATTCATTTGTTAAACAACTACTACCCAACAAGAAGCCTCTTCGTGACAGATCTTGACGGATTTGACTAACCCGATATAGATCAAGGATTATCAACCAACAATAATACAATGTGAATCTTCCAACGGTTAAAATAACAACATTAAGTGACACCTACATCCCAAAAGGGCAATACTATATAGTCCCAGCATTACCAACCAAACCTCTTGGATATAATCCATCTAAGTACATCCACGGGTCTTTCAAACAAACTTGCCTTTATCTCACTGTAGGTAGACAGAAAGTCCTAATTTTGGATTAATAGAACATGATGAGATGAGATATGCCGGCTGCTTCCCAAAAGGTCTAGTTCAATTAGAAACTTCACGGCCAACCAATATAATAATGCCTTAAGAATTGATGGGGGTTGATGTGGAGATTTTTTGTCGATTATTAATTATACACTTAAAATTTCATTAAGACACTTCTAACCGTAATTCAAAAGCAAATCAAATCAAAAGCCAACCACAAACGAAACAGAATAGAAAAAACTAAAAGCAAAATCAAAACAAAAACAAACTTTGCTTTATGCAAAGCAATACAAAATCTTTTTTCCTCCTCTTATTTTTTATCTTTCCCCTTCATCTACTGTTGCTGCTGCTACCATTGTATGTACGTGTGTGTCAGTGTAAGAGAGAAACAACCATACTTTTATATAGACAAAGAGTCTAGAAAAACACAAGTGCAAGAAATTAGCGCGCTTCTTAGAAGAAACAAAGATACAAACAACAAAAATGAAATAAAGGAAATTAAAAACATTTTGGTGTTGTGGAATATTAAGCGATAAAAATGTGACGAATTGCACGTGAAATGAAAAATAATGAGAAGAAGAAATGTGATGAAATCCATAAACCGCACATAAATAAAAACAACTGAAAATGAAACAGAACAGAGGAATTTGAAACAAAATGGCATTGAACCAGCAACGCATGGTAATTAAATGCATAAAATGTAACGCTGAAACATGAATAAGTAAAAAAGAAGCAGCAGCAACAAGGCACACACAAATAAAAAATAAATAAATATAAAGCTAAAGAAATGCAAATGCAGCAAGTGACTTACCATTTTTGCTGTTTGTTATTTCGGGTTGATGATGATAATGTTTTTTTTTATTATTGTTCTTCTTCTTCTACTATTTCCGCTTGTTTTTTACTTTGTTTTCCTTTTCAGTACAAATCTTAATATTTTATCAATTGCTTTGTTTAGATGACTTGATTATTATTTTGCCTTCTGCTGCCCAATACCAAGAACCGCGCTGTCACTTCTCCTTTTGTAGATAGTAAAAAATTGAAATTAAATATCAAACGTCGCCACCATTTATGTTATCTACACAAATTTTTTTTATATATAATTTTATGACAAACAAACAAAAAAAAAATTAAAGGCGCCAAATTTGCATTTGTTTTTGCCTTAGATAGTTTTGTGTATTTTTCTTTAACACATTTTCCTACTGACACGCTGTTCACCACATGCCCCCTTCCCCTTCACCAGCTTCGTACCAGGCCGAGGCACAATAACATAAACGACAACAAAAAACAAGGAACACAAAATTTGGTAAGATTTAAACAAAATAACAATGGAGATGTTTGTGACAGAAAGAAGAGAAACTCAGCGGCAGAGGCAGCAGCACATGTCATTAGGATAATATTATGTTTGTGTTATGTTTTCGCACCATTAACAATTTTAATATAAATTTAAGCCGAAAAAAAAAAAATTCTTACACAGACGCGTTTGTTGTCGTCGGTTCTAACCGTTTGTTATTGTTTTTGGTTTTGTTTAATGTTACAATCGTAAAAGAGTCAAAATACACACAAATCCTTAAATGTAATTTTCTCGTTGTCAATTATTTTATATATTTCTTCCAAAAGTGAACCGCACGAAACGCTCAACTCAACGAATTCAATGAAAATGTGTCCATCATCGTGTTTCATCAATTTTCAATTCCATCGCACTTCAGGTAGAACGAATATAGGTCCAAACAGGCAGACGAGTCAAAGACGACTGAAGATTATTAAGAGAATTTGACAAGAGAAACAATGAAACATCTGTTTTTCTTAGTTCCGTCATTATTTAGTGCTTTTATTATCGTTGCCTTTGTGTTCGCTTAGCGATTTCATCAAATTTACAACTTTTATTTCATATTTTCTCTCTTTGTTTCTTGTGTAAAAAAAAGGGAAATGTAATTACATGGCCAAAGACATTGTTTTAAACATAATAAAAGACAAAATCTAAGTGAATAACAAGAAAAATGAAATCAACCAAAAAGACACTAAAAATGACACACAAACACACAATAAATTCACACTGCCACCTGGCAGCATTGTTCTTAATTGTTCCCTTGCGAAATTACGGAATTATATGAAATTATTAATAAATGGATTGATTAGCTAAAATGTAAAAAAGGAAACTAAAAAAAGAAATGTGGAATGCTAAAAGAAAAATGAATATGAAATGGCAATGTATTAATTTACTTCGATAAGGAATAAATAAAGGAAATGAATTCTAATGCAACCTGCCAGCACTGCTCATTAAACAGCTGAGCGAGACTGCGTTTCTCCCACTATCTGAAATTAGATTTACATTTTTGCTATAGGTTATATTGCATTATGGAGATTTCGTCAAAATATGTGTGTTCTTCATACACTTTGGTGGGATTGTTTCAGATTACGGAGAACCTCACTCCCATTCTGAATATATTTCCCAAGGTGCTTGAATTTCTTAACCACAGCAGCATCAGTACGTTCTTTTGTCAGGTGATGTGAGGTTGCATCATTCTTCCTTCAAAATTTGCAATCTTCAATTAGGTCTTGAGGCTTATACAAACACATATGTTGCACTCTAAAGAGGATGTGGCTTATTTTTAAAATTTCTAGATCAGTTGCCACATATTGGCTGGTTAACAAGAGAAGTAAGCCCTATCTCTCTTTCTCTCTCTCAATAATAAAAGCACAGTTGTCTTCAAGATTGTTTGATTTTCCCCGTAAGAAGGCATTGCATAAAGAACTGGGGTAAAGTTGCAAACTTCCAGAGCAAGAAAATACAAGTCTTGCACTATGTGATTCTCCTGAGTGTTCGGGTCTACCTAACGGAATCACCATATTACAGTCCGCCAAGGATCACTCGATGCTGCAGTTGCACATGGAGCAGCTCTCGTTGTTGGGGCTGTACATGCTGCATCCCCATGCAGTTACAACAACAACAAGTCTTGCCTTGTTGTCGTGACATCAGACGTTACAAGGATGACATATTCTTCTTAACAGGCAGCACTCTTGCAAATACATAGTCACTATAAGTTCGTTCGTCCGCACAATACGGTTCACCTAGTAAACAGATCCCATTGAATCACCCTCATAGACTTGTGGTTGCTGCCTAAAGAGTCAAACTCCTTCCTTCCTGGGCTTACTATATACGCAGGATGTGCTCTATACCCCGTATTGATGCATATCATACAGATCTGGGCTAATGTTGCTAATTTCCAGTCAAGCGAGTACAAGTCCTATAATCTCTTGTCGACATCACATGGTACCATAATCACATACTCCTTTTAATAGACAACACTTTTGAAAATAAGCTTTTTAAGCCCGGTCAAACGCACAATACGGTAAACATAGTAATCCGAGCCAATTGAATCAATCTCATAGACTTGTGGTTGCTGCCTATAGAATTGGCCTTCCTTCCTCTGCTTACTATATACATATGTACATAGTTTGTGCTCTTTGGATCAGATCGCTTTTCATACCACACAAGAAAACGCTTGGCCAGGCTCATAGCTAAAGTTACACATGCCCAATGACTACATGTCGGACAATATTATCAAGGAGACACAATCAAAATTCATATTATAGGCCATCATCGTAAGCTCCGATAAACTTAAATTGAATTAAAAGGGGGATTTTGCGTTTTTAGTTTCTGTTTTCTAATAAGTTTAAGTTAGGTTACTTAGGAAATTAAAGGTCTGTGGTCTATTGTGATGCTACTGACAGGCATTTACACAGATCGGTACGGTTTGGATAGGTTTTATTTACTACATTTCTTTCGGTCGCATCGAGGCCGACAGTATTAACATATGACAGGAGAGATAATTATTGCCCGGTTTTTAATATGACATACATATTGTACATAATATAAAATGCAATTTAATGGTTTTTAGTTTGGAATTTTGTTTTTGTAAGCTCTTTATTTTTCATTGTTCATTTGTTGTTAAGCATATTTAAAATAGATTTTCTTCTCTTTCTGGTGTATTTATTAATTTTTAATTCCATTTATTATACATATTTATATTTTTCTAAACAGCAGTTACCGTTGTATTGTGTATGCATATGTGTGTATGTGGGTGTGTTTGTGTGGTATAGAATGTGGATCAATTAAATTTTGTACACATAAAACAAACAAACAACACATTGAGAAGATTTAAGGATTTTTTCGAATTGTATTTTTTGTTATAAGTATTTTCTTCTCCTACTACAATTTCAATACATAATTACATAGTTTCGTTTAGTTTAGTTTAGTTTAGTTTTATCTTCTCGTTCATTTAGTTGCGTTTCATTTCTTTTAGTTTTGTTTTATTTAGTTTAGATTTAAATTTGTATAAAAGCGCATATTGCTTTTGCTGCAAATGCCAATAAATAATTTATGTTTATGTTTACAATATTTAAAGAGGTTCTTACTCTCTCTCGCTCTATATACATATACATATGTTATGCATATAATTGTATATAGTATACAGTATAAAGAAGCACATTTAGCTTAATTTTAATATTAAAATTATTATTGTTGTGGAGGACTTCATTTTTTGTTTTTTTTTTTATTTATTCTCTTTCTTTGATGTTGCATTCAATCAATTCAACTCCTCTTAATTAATTAATTATCTTTTGAACAATTGCATAAATTTAAACATTTTCAAAAATGGAAAAATATGAAACTTTAAATAAATAGTATAAAAAAAGATTCTTTCTCTTCACCAACTTTCGTGTTGTGTCTTCAATTTAACATTATTAAAAAATATATGTATTTGTTGTTGTAAATAAAAGCAAACTAAATAAGTTTGTAATGCATTTAAAAATACTCTAAATTCATCTTCATATTATTCTGTTTATGAATTCTATTTTTGTTTTATACATTTACATTGTTCTTATGTAACTCGTTCAAGACAATATCTTTCTCATAATTCTACTAGATATAAACAAAAGCAAACAAACTGTCTTTTTTGATTACTTTTCCTACCAAATTGCAATTAAAGGCAGAAAAAAAGGTACTTGATTTCTTTCTTTTCTTTACTTTTTATAGTTTTGATGCTGGTTATTTGTTTTAAAGTTTTGTTTTAATAATATGTACCATTCAACGATCATGGCGAAGATAATGGCAATGATGAAGACTGAATAGTATCATCAAGGACTGCTTGACTTAAGAATTCTTCTTCCTGTAAAATATAATTAAAATTAGAAGATGGTTTTGTTTCAATGCTGCCGGCGGTGGCGGAGGTGTTGGTGGTGGGATTGGAATCGGTGGAGAAGTTCTTATCAAAATGCTTTAGTTTCTTTACTGAAGAATCTGAAGGCGACTCTGATGATGATGGTGATGAATCTGAATTTGACTTGTCATTTCCGTCATTTCCATCATCATCATCATCATCATCATCTGGAAGATTTTTGTTGCACTCTGATGATGATGTTGATCTGTGTGATGCATCTGCTGCTGCTGCTGATTGAATTGTTTGCTGCACTTCCTGTTGTTTATCATTTGGAAAAAAGACCTGCAAACGAAAATACAATAAAAATAATCATAATGATAAAGAGTTTTAGAATTTAGAAATTTCTTACCTTTAATGCACCCTTGACCATTAAATGGAACCAATAAAGTTGCGGTAGAAAGAGTATCAAAATACTGATAATGCAGCCAATTGGTAAACTGCTAAGTGCCTAACAAAATTATCACATCAATTAATCAATTATTAAACTCAATCATTCTGTCCCAACTTACCTCCACTAGAGTAGCATCAATTGCAATACTATAACGCCACATGACATATGGCCACATGAAGACGCGACAAAAGAAGAATGCACCTAGCATACCCAAGCCATTGATAATATAAGCGCGTGATTCCTTCAGGCCCATAGTACTTAAAATGCTTCGCAAGGAGACAAATGGCGTTGAGAATTCCATCATAAACATATAGCTATATATGCAGTGACCACCGCCACGTATATACTAAGAAGAAAATGGAAAGAGAAAATATTATTGTAATAGAATTAATAATCAAGAAGAGAAGAAAACAATATACACATTAACTTCGATTTACCGAAGCATCATTCATCATATGATATCTGATCCTTACCTTATTTTTCTGGTTTAAATATGGGAGTTTATACTTTACTACTATCTATATCTACTCTTGTCTTGTCTTGTGAAATGCTCTTTTTAACTACAAATATTAACGAAATTGATATGAAATTTTCTTAAATGTTTTGCTACTGTAAAAACGTTGATGTTCCGATTTTCTCATTCATTATTATTTCCATATTTAATTTATGTGTCATAGGATCATTTAGATTCATAAATTCTAACTCCGAGAAAGAAATTGTTGTCTTGAGGGCAAAATGTATCCGGATGCTGTGAATCCATCAGTTTTCTTAATTCAACTGTGGCTGTTTTTGCCAATTTGTTGTTGCAATCGAAGATCTTAAACGTTATATTCATTTTCAGTTCCGTGTCGTAAGACGAACACCAAATTATAAATATGTTTGTTTTATCTCCAAGTGCATTCGAACTCTTATTTGCCATTAATGCAGAAAATTTGGTGCGGCATATCAGCAACATCACCAGGGGATATCCTGACAAATGGCTTGGTTCAGCCATTTCTAAATGGCTTCGATTTGCGGGTAAGGTTTTATGTTGACCTCAATACAACTATTGCCTTGTCGCATCGTATTTGCCAACTCAATAGTTACTGGAAAAATTTTACTATTAAATGCCGTTCGTATTTTCAACCATCCATTTACAGCATGTGCTTCGCAGTAATAATGGAGAAAATTATTTGGAAGTACCATGAAATCACACGATGCTCTTGGACAAAGGAACGGTGCTGCAACGCGTGAACGTAAGTAACAGAGTACAGAACGCACTTCTTTTTTTTTTAAATAAGAATTATAATAAATGTAATTTATATAGTTAGAGAAGTATTTTATTATTATGTGTGTTGATCGCACAGGCCACATTTTCTTTTTAGCTCATTGGTCGCAGTTCTTCAAGCTGTTTAATCTCATTTAGCGCCTACGTGGGTTTACGCTTTTATTTTAATAGATCCAGTAACTCATGTTTTAAAAGAGTCTGGGATGATGGGCTGGAAGAAAAAGGTAGCTGACCTATCCTCACAAAGTCGTCTTATCCGCGGATGTAAAAAATTCATACCAAATAGCATAAAAGAATTCTGCAAAACAAGTCAGACTGGATATTATATAAGATTTTCAAATTATGGATGTCATCTCTACAATGTTCCGGAAAGGAAAAGGGCTGACCGGGCGTATGAACTTAACCGCCTATAAAACTATTTTACACATCAAAGCAGGTATTCGTAGAGGCACACACTCAAAATGCGACTGACTGGCAAGCATCAACAAGTGCTAAGAAAACATGAAAACTATATTCAATATAGTCCTGTCCTGCATATTCGCCAATATGCTTAAAATATCTCGGGGCACCTCAGTTCTGAAAGTTAGCAGAGTTTTTAGGTGTAGAGGCAAAAATACGCATAGAATATTGCAAAGTACTCTTAGATGTCTACTACGGATCGACATAAACACTCCATTTGGTCATGTTGTTAGGGAACAAATCGGTCTATGCGGGGATGAATACTTAACTTATTTTAGGCGTTAAACAGAATATGTTAACAAAACCGGAATATTTATTTTAGTTTAACGAAGCCAATGAACTCCCTCCTCTTATAGAAATCATTATAATTGATAGGGAATTTTATACGGCAGTTATATAAATTATTTGTATGACTGGTAAAATTTTTAGATTTATTATTGTATAAATAGTCAAAACCTATTAAATCTTTATGCGGAAACAGGTTTTCCTCCCATTAATCGGGGAATTTTAACAAAAATGTACTATGTTATGACGGAAAAATTATGAGAGTGACTGGTTTATATAAAAATGACTTAGTTCGCGTCACGATAGGTCATTTAACTGAAGACCCTAATAACATTATATCTATGCACCTATAGACATATTATATAATTACATCAATTAAACTATTGAAACTTACTGTGACAACAAGCAATCCAAAGGTGCCAATAAACACATGATGTATCATCATAACTGGATGCTTAAAAACATATTTCAGAAAATCCCATCGTCCTTCTTTCGGTAGTTGAAGGCATGAACCATTATAATCATAGAATTCATCATCATGATGTTGTTGTCTATTCCCATTATTATTGACGATTCCTCCTTCTCCGCCTCTTGCGTCATCAACATTATAATAATATCCATTCTTTTTAGTATTTAAACCAGTGGTGGAAATGTTATTGGTGGTGATATTTTTAGTCCTTCTATTCGTTGTAGTTGTCGATGTTGTCGTTGCTGTTGTTAGACGCCTCAAATTTAATTTATCGGCAATTTTTTGTGTATGCACTTTATACATGGACCAAATATCATACATAAAATAAGCGGTACCAAACCATCCATAGGCTTCCATTAAAAAATGCGAAGCATATACGAAAGACTTGCTGCATGTCGATTTGCATACAATAAAACCGACAAGGAATGAAAATGAAGCTTGTATAGCAGAAACAATTCTGAAAACGAAAGGAATAGAAAATATATGAAAAATATACATAATTTCATACAGTTCATGAAATAGAAATAGATAGCAATAGAAATAGATGGAAAGTAAACCATAACATTCCAAATTCCTGAAACACGCTGTAAAAGAAAGTGCACAGAGTTCAGAAAACACAAAAAAAACAAAATTCTGGGAATTTATTGTGATTCTATAGAGTCATAGCATTAAAAAGCTTGATCTCACTCATGGTATGGTCTAAGCTAGTATAGGACTGTATTTCGGAATCTTAACATTTGCAAAATGTTTGTGCACACATCACGTAAAAGCCACTCATTGAATTCAAGATCGAATTACTGAAAGATAAAAAAATTTATTGCGAGTCACATTTTACGTTTATTTCATCAAAATCGACCTACAGAATAAAAAAATATTAGTTTTTTAGTTAAATCAAAGAGTATTAAACACAATATCCTTTGGCTTTGCATCGAGGAAGCGAGCGGTGGTACAATAATTTATTAATAACTGAGTACGAACAAGAGTATTGTGCTCTTTGTACATTTCTTTCTGTATATGATGTTCACTGAGAACGGGACAAAAGAGAGACAGCGTGTTTTGTTGTTCAGCTGTTTCTTGAATTTTGTGTTGTTTTTGTTATTGTGTTTTCCTCACATAATAATATTTTCGCTGAGTGCCATGAGAGCCAAGTAACGACAGGTAAAACAACTAGTCTATAATAGAATAGAAGGTAATGAAAAGACCGATAACAGCCTGACTAATACTACTACTAAGTACCCGAAATATCTATAAATGGCTCTTAATCTATGTTCAACAGATTCTTATGTAAAACAGTTTAAAATATGCTAAAGAAATCCACACATGTCGCACAAAATAATAAATCCTAGAGATGCAACCCGGGTTTAGAAGATTTTAATCCCAAAAGAACGAAGATGTTGTTAAGCATGCCAAGAGATATGTATGTTGAAGATCCTCACCGGCACTATTAGACTCACTTAACACTTGAATAAACTGAGTATTGTCTCAGACTTTAGTTATTTTACCCGATAACGAAAAGTCTCATGAATACATTGGAAAATATTTCCTTAATTGATGCTAAATTTTTCAAGCGTATTTTTTTGAAAATACGATAAAGTCAGGCCTCCAGTCCTTTATCTGAAGAACAAAACAGGCATCAGGGTATCAAAATAGATCTTTTAGGTCGTTATTGTGTACATAAATAACTTTTAAACAAATAATCCAATCTACTCGTTCACAGCATAAAAATCTAATTTAAATTTACATTGTAATTACATTTTGAAAAGTACAATATCAATAGCAATGCAGAACAGTTTGATATGCATATGGAAAGCCAAGTTTGCTGTTGATTGTATGCTACGCAATGCAAAACACAGTTTTGGCAGCATAGAATAAATCAGTGATGTCCAACATTTTTGTTTCGTTGGGTCACATTGGAAAAAGGCATGGTGATTCGTCCCACATGTAAAAAAAATAGATTGCGATGTTGGGTGAAGTTGTATCATGGACACGGACGTTTGTTATACGAAAACACGTGTACATATTTTTTTTGAGCGTAATAGCCAGAATAATTTTTGAACACCAAAAATTCTTTCGGATTTTCATCTTTTATTTGTGATAATATTTTCCTTTCGCTGAACTCATGAAAAGTAAAAGTAAGTAAATAAAATATGGTGCAGTTCTAGGTTACCACACTATTTATAGAGGTGTGCAAATCTATGAATAAATTGAAAAGAAAACGCAGTGCCTTCATTTTAGAAAATTATTCGCTTTTGGGGAGTTCGTTATAGAAGAGTTCGACTGTACATATTTCACTCTAATGTTTTATATACGCAATCGATAGATCATGACAAGCGCGACTCAAAATTTATAGAGCAAAAAGAATTCAAAATTCTGGCGCTTCTCTCTCAGCTACCTGCTATGCATCAGAGTCATTAATCAAGATAAGCAATTCTTTGATCCTTTAGCTATCGAGTGGTATAAATTGATATTGGGTGTAGATGATAGATATGTATGTATGTAGCTACAATACCAAAGTGTATCTTCTTATTTTGTTATCTTCAATTTACTGGGTACCACTATGTAAGCAAAAACAAACTCGTATTCATGTCAAAAAGAAGTAAAAGAAGATTGATCGGCAATATAAAGTTGCGTGTAAACAAATTGACAAGCAAAATAAAGAAAAAAAAAAAACACTTTTGCTAGAGTGTGGCTGAGTGGCACTTGGGCCGCATTGCTACACCTTGGGCCGCGGATTGGATAGCCCTGGCCTAGATTCTTGAATAACAAACAGTTTGATAAGCATACAAATCAATACATGCAGGAACACAGTTTTATGTTCGTTGTGAGTTTTGACAGCACAACATGCAAGCAAGCAAATCTATTCCTGCACTGTACATTTTGAAAAGTACAGTGAAGGTACTCAATAGTAATTGCACATGATGTAACTAGAAAAATGTTTCGTTTATATAATTACGAATATTAATAAATTTAAGAACAAAAATTGACATAATAGAAATAAAGAAAAAATAAATGTATATATGAGAAAATGAAAAAAAAAAAAATTAGAACGATTCCGATTCGTTTTCAAACAAAATATCAAAATTTATGGTGCTTTTCGGCAAAATAGGAAAACCATACAAAAACACATACTTAGAGCAACATAAATTAATTGAAAACAAATAAAATAATAGATGAAATAAATATAAGCAAGAACTTAACAGAATACAAAAACCAATCAGAAAAACCAATATAAATAAAATAAACAAACTAAAATAATATTTCAAAATATTAGAGAAATAATATTGAGGATTAATCCCAAGTGAATACGTGTAGGAGGAGCGTAATCACTATTAATTTATAGAAGGGCGGGTGGCGAAGGGGTCCAAAGAAAAAGTGCAAAAGTGTGAGTGGGAGTCATACAAATTCTAAAACAAATCGAATCGATTTTATGTAGCAACAACATCCATCCATCATCATCCATCATCAAGCAAGAAGACAAACAAAAATGCTTCCAGCAGCAATGTTTCAATGTTGCAAGAACAACATCAACAGGCCGGAACAATATATTCCAGTTAAAATAAGAGAAACCCATTGTAATGAAAAAGTCGTAAAAAGAATTATGGAGAATTATCCGCCACCATATTTTGGAGATCGGTCATCATGCTCCATTAATATGACGAAGATGAGAAGGGAAGCAGCAGCCGCTGCTCGAACTCCTTTCGATATATTCGATACCAATGCCAATTCATCGTTTTCTAAAAATGGGAATGGGATTCTTGATATTGAAAATACCGAAAGTAGTGAAAGCAGCGAAATGCTAAAGGATCTTTTACAAAGGGTCAAATGTAAATCTCGTAAATA
Organism: Amiota albilabris; assembly: GCA_037040105.1. NCBI lineage: Eukaryota > Metazoa > Arthropoda > Insecta > Diptera > Drosophilidae > Amiota > Amiota albilabris. The sequence goes on from JBANCV010000239.1 coordinate 14,121, forward strand.
TGTTCCAGATTTAGCGACACTTTGGTTTCAAAAACAAAGAGAACTTGCACCAGATTTATCTTGCAATGATGATAGAGATGATACTGATGACGATGATAATGATGGAAATGATAACAAAGAGAATAACAATGGCCGTATGACTTCATCATCATCATCGAACTACAAAACAACAACTGGTAATGAAGGTTTGTGTAAATGTGCCTATAATTTGCCGCAAAAGGAACTTAAAGGACGACATCGTAAATATCATGATGTCTTTGGTGTTTTATTAGATGGGGATGATAATGGCACCAATCTGCAGTCACCAGGACCACGTTTGCGCTTGAAGCATAATTTATTCAAGGCGCCGCAACGCCGTATCGAAAAAACAGATTTTAAACATATCTCACCTGAATTCTATGGAATATTAAGTAAGTATGAAAATGATATGTCAAAGAAATATCCATTGTATGGTATACCGTTGAGTTATTGGTCCGAAACGATGCCTTGTTGTGCCTGCGAAGAACGCACTGAATCAGATAAATATTTTTTAGGCGATGAGCGTATTACGGAAAGGAATTGGATAAAAGAAAATACCGATATTGGACGACGTCGATGGTGTGCAGTCTTTGAGGAAATACGCAAGCGTAAGTTAATGGAAAAACGGCAGGAAAGACGTGAGGCATGTAGAAAATGGCGTGAAATGTTGGTTGATCAAAGAGCAGCAGAACAGGGTATTTGCACGAGGCGCATTTGTCCACACCTAAACAATAATGATCAATTGATGGATCCATGTGCTGAGGAGGGTAAACCAGGACCATCTGCTGAAATGGGTAATCCGCCACCATGTTCAAAATTCCTATCATCCCAAAAACTAAGTTCTAGCAAAAATAAAACAATTCCAACACCAGTGACAAAGGAATATGCAAATAAAAGGAGAAAGGCAAAGCCAAAAGGACCAGAAGTGAAAGTTTGTCCCAGTTGCGGTTTAATGCGGCCACCAGGAATGAATATTACATCCCAAACAAGGATCGAGGCTAGGACGTGTCCTCTATGTCGTTGCAAGCATTCATGTCGTCGTTATATGAGCAAAACCGTCGGTCGTCATATGCACTCCAGTTTGCATCGTCATTCTACTAAATCGACAAATGATAATGTCGATCAATCAGACAGCACAACAACCTTATGTCCGCAACCCGTTAAAAAAAAGACATTCTTATCATCTCATTTTGGTGTAGGTTGTTCTAATTTTGGTGCTCCTCAACATGCCAGACCCAGTGCTAGTGCCACCACATTCGGGAATATGCATTTTTCTAATACGTCAAATAATGTATTCCTTGAGAAGTCATCAAAAAAGAATTCGTCTGACAATGATTATGATATCGGTAGAGATGAAAACTACCCTTGTCCTGCTACAAAAAGGTTACGTTCAACGCTTAAATTTCGACCGAAAAATGCATGTACAGCTGAACGGGATTTCTCTGAATTTATGAAACAATTTAATAATATGAAGAAAAAGGAGGAAAAGGACAAAAAAATGAAATTGGATAAAGAAAGATCTTCTGCACCATCTGAAAAACAACATAAGAGAAATCAGTTTTTATTGGTACGATCAAAATCCAGTATCCAAATGCCACAATTAGAGAAATGTATTTCAATATGCAAATGTTCTGATACATTTGGATCATCCTCATCATCAATTGAAACTACAAAATGTCCACTTTTAATGTTTGAACCGGTAGAGGAGAGATCTCAACAACGGACTGGTAAGCCATCTCCGCATTTACCACTTCGTTCAGATTCGCCACCTACAAAATCAAAACCAAGGAGGTCACTACCTAAAAGACCACCAGTGCCACCAAAGCATCCAGCTGATCCAGCAGGTCAACAACAAAATTTAGAGACTGTGACTACAGCTGATCGTCAACAACCATCAAGGCAAGCATCAATACATTCCCTCAGTTACTTATATCCCCCGCATTCTAGCATACAGGATCCGCCACCTTGCGATAATCAAACATGCATTTTTAAAAATACAGGGAAATCTTCCAAACAAAATTCAAGTTTTGATTTACCTCCATTGAAGTCATTGACACCGTGCACTAGCCAAACTTGTTCCAAAATAACAAGATCAATGTCACCCAAAGAAAATTCAACACAACAAACACCATATTTCTCATCAACAATGCAACCCTTCGTCCCAGGAAATCACGAAGAACTGTTACCTTGCACTGATGAAACATGTTTGAATATGAGAGGAGCAACAAAGCAAGTCTCCTCAAGACAATCATCAACGACATGCAGCTTTTGTCAATTGAGAAACAAAGAAGGAAATTCAACATCATCACCGCATGTACGAACACCGCCACCATCACCACAGCAACCTTTATCGAGAAGTAATGTTATGTATCCTTCTTCATTAGAAGAAACAATGAATCAAGTCTTCTCAAGAAAATCATCACCGACATGCAGTCTTTCATGTCCACTGAAAAACACGCAAGGTAGATCACAATCACGGATACCATCAACGTCATCACCACCAAAACAACCTTTATCGAAAAGTAACTCCATGTCTCCTCCTTTAAGAAACAATCAGGTTTCTCCTAGTTCAATGGAAGGAACAACAAAGCAAGTTTCACCAAGACAATCATCACCGACATGCAGTCTTTCATGTCCATTGAGAAATAAACAAGAAAGATCACCGTCACTATCACCAAAGCGACCTTTATCGAGAAGTAACTCTATACCTTCTCCTTTAAGAAGCAAGCAGGCTAATTCATGTTCTAATCAAACATGTCCAAAAAAAAATACAACAAAGACTACAAATCCAACACCAGGCAGTTCATTAAAGCAACTTTCAACAAGAAAATTATCTACGGCATCTTCCGGCAATCGAATGCCGTGTTCTGATTCAAACTGTTCAAAAAAAGGGAAATTATCAGAGTTAATGGATAAACTTATTCATTTAACGGGTTCTGCAACAACAACAACAACAACAGCAGCAGCAGTACCAGCTACCAAAAATACCCCAGAACCCAATTGTTCCACATTACCTAAACTTCAAAATCTTGTCAATGCCAGAACAAATAACAAATCATGTACAAATTCATCATGTGCAAAAGCAAAAACAAATCTTCAAAATCTTCACCATGCCAAAACCAATAACAAGTCATGTAACAAGCCATGTGGCGTAATCAAAAACCAAAAACGTCAATGTCCAAAAAATATTACAAAACGCTTTGACAGTGGCAGTTGTGATGGACCCAATCGTTGGCCTGATGAAATTGAAGTTGTTGTTGATAATAATCACGATGATGATGATGTTGGTGAAGAGGATAATGATGTCGATGATGATGATGCTAATGACTTGAATACAAATATAATTATTGAAAGCGAGATTCCTAACTATTTGAATTTTAGTCAACGACCAACAAAAAAATACCAGAGTGGCGCCATTCCATTGGAATCTACTATTCTGGGAGAAAAAATACCATTTGTTCTAGCCAATGTCACGGATTCTACTCAATCTCAGGACACCAACATGGATACTTTTAATCAATCACAATCCTCACCATCACATTATAATAGTAGCTTAGGTACTGACTCTGTACGCCTTCTTCTGAATGACTCATATCAACCAAGTAGAGTCGAGAATCTACCAATTTGGCGAGATCCGCATACCATTTTAATGTATAATACAAGTGTGAGCGAAACTCCCCAATTTGGAAAGAATCAAAAGAAAATAATATTTAAAAATGTATCAAATATTAAAGTTAGCAAAATTCCACATGTTATGGGAGAAGCGAGAACTAGTCGTATTCCAGCTGAAAATGTTATCGATTCAAATCATTTAACAAATCTACAATATTATCACGATTATCAACGTGAAGTAGCTTTGGAACGTCATAACGCTGATAATGTGTTGAAGACAAAAAGTCAACAATTTTATAGTGTTCCACATAAATATGCATATAAGCCCATGGGATGTTCCAAGGATTTTACTAGATATCACGCATTATCGCCATCTTCATTTGACTATGCAAAAAATTGTTCCACCAACCCAAACTCTTCAAAGCAAAACTCATGTCACAGAATAACAACAATGTCATCTTCTCAGTTAAGTTCCAATCGAACCTCACAGTATCAACAACAACAAAAACGTTTGGTTTTGAAACCATTAAACTCTAATTCAAATCATAGCTCTGTATCAGTATCAACAGTTGGTCGGATTTCTACACAATCCTCAAAACGTTCAGTCCGTCAAATAGCTTCAATACCTTTAGCAACATCATCATCTCGCCCACAACAACAACAACAACAACAACATGTCATCAAACAACCATTAACAAATTCAATTCAATCACAACGGTTTGGTCCAATATCTCAAGGCAACAATTTGAAGAAACGTGAATCCCTTGATTCGGGCTATCATCAACAAATGCCTCTACATAACAACAATCGTGAATATAAGTTACCCGTAGTTGAAAGAATCATTTCTACTAATTGTCCATACATAACACACACGGGACGATCAAAGAAATCAAAGAAAAGTTTAAGCACATTAACTAATTCAACAATATCATCCTTGGCAAAAAAAAATCCTCCTATTTCAAGCAACAATCGAACATCTACAACTCGAAGCCAATGTAGTACAATGATAAGGGAATCAGCACCTCGTCATATAATTTATTTGAGATCAAGAGATGAAACTCAATTAGGTCCAATAGGTAAACGTAATCTGAAAAAGCGACGAAACTTAGAACAAAGCTAAATCCATAGATTAATTCAAATTGAAAATTAAGAAAGCTTGTAAGTTTTCTGAGAGATCAAGTAAATTCTCACTATCACTTACTCACTTTAGCATGGAATTTTAAATCAATTACACATTATACTTTACACTATAAATTTGTGAGGTAGAGCAACAACAACAAAATTATAAAATGTATCCTTGCAGTGGGTGCTGCCCATTACCGCCAGCACCAAAATGCAACCAGGCGAAACAGCTGCCTCGACTTGCTGCCATTATGCCTCGTCCACCAAAGTGTGGCATCAAGATATGTCCAGCGTGCGAGCAAATTGAAAAAGACGGCAATGAATGCAAGTGCAATTGTATTGATAATCGTCAAATAGTCGAAGCATTGGCCTATTTATTTAACTGTTCCACAGTCTATATCAAATCGGTTATCTTCAAGATTGCCTTTCAACAGAAGTGGCCATTACCAAAAGTTTATCGTGGCGGTATGTGGGATGTTATGGCTGGCGTTAAGGCACCACTTACAGATTATCATGATTTGCTTATATATGATAGTATATATGATCGGTGCGGTCGACTAATTGATCCCACTGATGCGGATAATACGCTGAAGGTGATACGACTAATGTTTTTAGTATCAATATTGACGGTTCCTCAACTGGAAACACTTAAAATAATGCTGAATAAGGTCAACGATAATGCAACGTTGCGTATTAATGTTAAGAAACTAATGAGCGCCATAGGAAAGTTTGAAATTGTTCAATTTGCATGCAGTTTGGCAACTACAGATCGTCAGGCTCAAAATCTTTACAATGCTAAAACTTGTAGAAATCTTTGTAAAGTATACAGAAAATATTGCTGTTCAGTTAATCGAAAAGTAATGAGAAAAGCAGACTCTGTGAAACCAAAGAAAAAGACGAAACATTTAAAGAAGCGGAACAAGTCTGTGACTACAAGTAGATTCTGTGTATCTGGAGTGACGCGCCCGTCACCATATACAGTGCCTATAACCCCAGGGCAACCTCAACTACGTTCAAACTCGGTTATACAATCAGTTGGAATGGGAAATGGCTTCATATTAAATACAATTGAACATTAATTTTGTTGTTGTTGTAACCCTTGCATTTTTTATCTTTTCTTTTTTTTTTTTTTGGAGAAAAACAAAAATTCAGAATAAAGTGGAAAATTATAATGTAAGAAAATTCATTTCTTATTAACATAACTTTTAATTTCATTTTAAGACTTTTGAAAACAATTTTTTTTTTAGCAATTCTATAGTCTCCCAAGCGTACATACTCTACTCTCGATCTCTTAAAAGCGTTCTCATCCCAAATGGTCTCAGATTTTCACTCAGATTGAGGTGTGAACTTTGCCCAAATGGCCTCAGATTTTCACTCAGATTGAGGTGTGAACTTTGCGGCGGACACTCCTTTAAATGAAATAGTGATTTTGAAAGTCAACTCTGCCTGCAATATATTTTGGGTCACCATTTTGCTGGGTAATCTCCTCACCTTTTGTTGTGTACCAAATTTTGTTATGAGACTCTATATTCCATCTAGTGGAGCAACTTTTTGTCATACTAGTATAGCACGGCGCGCGTTGCTGCGGCCCCGTCGTGATGTTAGTGAGCGATTTTTGTAGTCACTGCTCTTGTGAAAATTGTATGGCGGCAATTTATATAGCTTCTTTCTCTTGAATGACTGAAATGTGAGCGATTGGTATCGATGTGTAAAAACTTAGGATTGTTATAATATTTTGTTATAATAATTCTTGTTATTAGTACAGATTGGCGATAATTTTAAAGAACTTAATAGAATAATCGAATGGTAGTTTACCATAAGATATAAAGATTCCCGCCATCTATTGTTGAGCCATGAATTCTATAGCAATGAGTTTTTTGGATTGTAGCATAATGAACTTACAGTAGAGCCAAAAAAAAATATAGAAAAACTTGCGAGTTGCAATAAAGTGGATAGCATATAAACATTTTTCATGAAAAAATACATATACATGGCAACTTTCATGCTGATTGGTCAAACGTTGTTGGAGTGAAAAGACGTTAAACTGTTTTTCTCGTCCTATTTTATATATATAAAAGATAAAACGATCCACATCGCCACTATATCTCCCTGACTCCACATTTGTAGGGTCTGCTGGACCAGGTGCTTTTGAATCTATGAAACTATCTGAACTGGAATGCAGATGATTGGAAAAGCATAACTTGGTCTCATGAAAGTAAATTTAATCGATTTTAACCAGTTAGGAATTATTGGCACCATTCGTTCTAGTTTACCACTGAGGTTACAAGAAAATCACCAAAGGATTTTGATTATCATCTTTTAAATACTGTACTTTCTGCGCAATCGAAATTTTTAGATCCCGAAATGGTGAATTAGTTTTCCAACTCAAGTTTCCGAAACGCTTCGAAGGCCCACCGGCAACCATGTATGGGGCTTTACTACCACCAAACCGCTCCAAACCTGTCCCGGACAATCGTTAGGAGGAAACTAGTGTTCAAATCTATTCACTTTGTTAGGCGAAACATTTCCATATGCATGAGTGTACTGTTCGGACCGCTTACTCAACTAGTGTTATGAGTTGTACTCTTCGTTGTTTTGTATATAATGAGAAAGTAAGTAAGAAGCCGGGACTGTCAAGTCCACAAAAAAAAAATGTAAATGTATAGAGAAATTTTATTTTTAAATTCTTTCGTAGGATGTAGAGAAGTTTTTATCAAAATATAAAATAAAAGATTTTAAATTTCAGTAGAAAACAGATTCCCAAACGTAAAATGTAAATACACATAATTTTAGGTCCAATAGTTTTAGAAAATAAAAAAAAAACAATAGAAAGGTTTTTCTAATTAACGTTGGAGACAACAAAAAAAAAAAAAAAAAAAAAAAATATACACCCACCAAAATTCTTCAAAATTGTTTTTATGTGATGTCAAAATTAAACCTATTCGAGTCAAAATCATTAAGAAAAAATCTCGCGAAACATAACAACATGGAAAGCAATCAACAACAACAACAAAATTCTCCAACAACAAGTATTGGCTACTGGCAGCAAAGATTCGGGATGAGAGATTTCTCAGACATGTCGCATTACAATGAAGATTCTCCAACTCAAGAACGTGTGGAAAGAAGATGTTGTGTTGGAAGTAAAGGTAGTAGAAAATTGGTAATGAAAAGCAAATCATCAAGAGTTGATTCCATCCACCAATCAAACGATAATGAACACACAGATTTGCAAAGTCGTCAAAGCTTTGGACTTGGTTTACATAAACACAATTGGCCCGATAATTATATAATCATAACGGCTAGCGGTGAACATCATACAACACGTAAAAAACCAGTTACTGCAACACCAAAAGCAGCTACAACAAGATACCAGAGTCCCCGGGGTTGGACGGGGCAAACTTCGGAGTTAACATATGCACCGAATGGTGGTAGTCATGATGCCGGCACAAAATGGATAATGCGTCCACGTGGTTTTAGGCGTAATTCGTTTGAAGCATCATCGGTAGCTGAATATAAGTGTGGACGTAACTCACCAAAAAATTCTACAAAAACTTATGACGACTCCTTGGAAACAAAAAAATTTCCTTTATTAGACGAATTCGATATGAAATCTCAAAACTGGACTATGAACAACAACAACCCGAATCAGCACCAGAAAAAAAAAGCTAGCTTCGAGACTTTGCACCGTGAATTGTGCCAAAAACAACATCGCAATTTGCTATATGTTTACGAAATGAGTAATCTCAATAACTGGGTGGATGAAGAGACATCAAAGCTGACGAAATCAAATTATCCAAACCAATGGAATTATGATAATCTAAGAAGACAAGCAGAAACAATAAAGCAACCAACAATGGCATCAGCAGGATTATCGGAAGCTGAAGCAATATTGGCAACAGAAGCCAAATCATCATCAAAATCAGCAGAAGTCAATAGAAGCCGACACTCAAGTTGTCGAAGATTGATTGAGGTTGATGCCAGTAGTGGATTATGTACGCCACGACGACGACTATCATCATCGCAACACTCATCCAAAGCGAATATTACAAAGGCAACACAGCCAGCGCCTTCCATTTTCTCATCCACAGCGACCACAACAGCCTTATTGTCACGTGATGGCTCGAAACGTGTCCTTGAAGTTCCAAGCCAACGGATCATGGATGAAGAGGAACTTCAAGAAGCGCAAATATTAGTGCAGCAACATAATCCCCAAGAACAAGACTCAAAAGAAACTTATTCAAAGACAACGGTAGACGCTGGAACTTCAATGACGCCGAAGCCTTCGCCACCACCGCCGCCAACGGTAACGACAAAGCGACAGCATAAAGCAAAGCAACAAACTACTAATAAAAAGTTGAAACCAAAACAACAAAAACAAACAAAACAAAAGCAAAACCAACAATCAAAACAAAGAAAGCAACAACAAATAACAAAACAAAAAAAAAAAAATAGCCAAAATAAAAAAACTTCACTGTTGCAGAAGGACAATGGAAGAGGCGACGACTTCGTCATTGAATCTTCAGTTTTAAATGCTGGAATCCCGGCAACTTTGTCCTGGTACAACAGGAAAATAGCAAAAACTAAAACAGGAATGTCACAACAACAACAACAACAACAGCAACAACCTCAATCTCAGCTACAATCACAACAACTGCAACAATCGGATATTGAAACGGAAAATCTTCAGCACCGTATAATGCAAATACATTTTGATCAACAATCAATGCCAATATTTTTAGATCCTCCAACAGGCTTAAATCAAGAATTCATCAATAACACCGTTAAGGCATTACAAAGGCAAATGATACCAATACGTTCTATAACCACCGATCAAGCTACATGGACAAAAAATAGTCCAATAATCAAGAAATCAAAGAAAAAATCGTCAGCACCACAGCCACCATCTAAATCCGCACAACCATTTGAACCACCGTCACAACAGGTGCAACAGGAGTATTACCAACAGTCCCAACCCCAACAGATCCAACAACAGCCCCAACTTCACGCACAATTACAAACCAAATCAGAAGCACTTAACAATAGATCAGGAACTCCAACCCCGAGTGGAACTGGAACTGCAACAACAGCAACAATAAAATCATTATCATCATCATCTAGAAAAAATGATGGAACTGATAATGTTAGTGGTATTGAAGGTGGTGGTAATGGTGCATTTCCAAGAATAATACGAAAGTCCCAACATAAAGTCCCAGTTACCGCTGAAGATGGCATCGACGATAGCTATTATCATTTCGTTAATACAAGCAACTCTTTACGTCTAGGAAGACCAATAAATTTATTTACCGTAAAACGTCCAATGGTTCGCCAATTGAATAAGCCTAAACAGCGAAAGATCAAGAAACAGGATCAAGAACAATTGGACAATGCTAATAATGACAATGAAGATGATAATGTAATGCTACCGACATCATCAACGGATTGTATTAAACCACCCGAACAAATAATCCTTGAAGCGTGTGCTTCAGGTCCATTAAGAAAACATACTAAAATGCTACGTGCCACTGGTGGCGGTAGCATGAATCAAACCGAACCATCACTCTTAATAGGCAAACATAATTACAATTCACAACCGCCACATCATACTAAGAGTGAAATTGAACTAATGGACGAAAAAATATCGGATGAAAGTGTGAATCGTAAATATGAAAATTATATAAATAAACTTAAAAACCAATTGTCTTATCCAACAAAGGAGAGAAAATGCCTAACGAAAGACAATGACAAAGAGGACAAATCACATAATCAAAAATATAGTTCCAATAATCCTCATTCTTATTTCACTCATCATCGTCATTATTTTTCACACACAGGCAAAGATCATAGTGTAGAAGGCTTCTGCGGATTTCATAAATTACCACCGGCCATCCATGCCATACCATATCCCACTGTGGATCTTAAGCAATTGAATTTGGATGAAACGTTTGGTAGTTCCACAGTGAAACGTCTCAATTCTTCGGCTGGTACAAATTTATATTTTCATGAGCCGATCCGAGCCGAAGCAAATCGTAAATTATTACAATTTTTGAGTAAAAACCAGAAGCGAGCACTTAGTAATTTCGATTCTTCTCTGTCTATAACACCAGCTAAATGGAATAGTTTAACTTATGAGCCAAAATCAGTGATCATTGAGAATATGGCCGAGCATGTTCAAATTAATGATGGTGATCAACCGAATCCTCATGATCATAATGATGAAGTAAAAAATCTGAATAATATTGATAGCGATATTTCTGATAATGGTGATAAAATTAAGTTTGCTAATGATGTTAACAATGCCAATAAAGCAAGTGGTGTTATTATTGAATTTAAACCAGAGAATTTAATACGTGAATTTACAAAGGGATCAGCAACAACAGCATCAACAACAAAGAAAAAGAAATCGAAAAAATCGAAAAGTGGAAAATTAAAGCAAAAATCTCGAACTGGAACAAGAAAATCAAGAAAATCCAAGGCAGCGGGGCATACAAACTGAAATAAGTCGAAATATAATAACTAATTACCCAAGATCCTGAATTTAATTGTCATGAGACCATGGAGAACAGATGTTTTGATGATGTGATGCATTCTAATAACTGAAACGAACGCAATGAGAAACAACAAAATTGAAAAATAAAATATCCTTTAGGTATGAATTTGTATTTTTATTTTTTTGTTTAAAATTGCACAATTGTGATAATAAATGTTTATGGACTGTAAGTATTTTGTATTAAGTATTTTATTGTATAGAAAAGAGAAAGGTACAAACAGACACGGACGTACCGACGAAGGAGTCCCCTGGTCAAAGACTTTAATCAATTGGCTCGACAAACTAAGTATGTTAATGTTATTCAGACTACAGGAAATTCCTAATCAGCACCCCCTAGGTAAAAACTAAGCACGTCCATACTGACTGACAGGGCTCAGAGATAAACAAACTAATAATAATGAACTGGATATATTTAACCCAGTAATCATAAGATCTTCAAATTTAATAGGAACATGATTTTGAATTTGAATTTGTGTGGGAGTTATTTGATCCAGTAATCTTAATCTCTGGGTTGGTGAATATGGTTTATTTAATAACATCATGAATTTGAATTTGTATGTGAGGTGGTACCTCTCCTACAGGTCCGATTCGGTTGATTCCGATAAATATGCAGCGTATATAAAAGGAAAACCTCGTGCTCTGTCGTTCTAAAACTGAGGGACTATTTTGCATACATACAGACGGACAAAGATAAATCAATTCGTCTCGTCGATCTAATCAAGAATAAATATATACTTTATCGGTGTGTTACAAACTTTATGACAAACTTGCTAGAACTCAGTATGACTTAGGCGTCCTTGTTATGCCTGACACCCATACATTGTTTCACATATAAATTGAGAAGATTTAAGGAAAAGACAATGGAATATACAATAATATTGGACCCGAGAGCCATTATCATTTTTAAATACATACTCAATCTCACCACATCTTTTTTATTTTATTTTTAGTACTTTACTATAAACTAAGTACACCTATACTATTATATGTTTGCCTTTTCATCTCATAAAATCGAAAATATTGTATAGTATGTACTCTAAATATGGAACTTAGTATGTACGGCAATCTTTACTAAAAAACTTCCGGCGCAATCAGTATAATACTACATATATATGTACATATTCCATATAAAATACCACCGGTAGATAGATAAAGATATTTAACAACAATAAAGTGCTCACTAGTCAAACAATGGCGACGACAATGACAACAATAACCACAAATGATAACGTATGGTTTTTGTTTCTTATAAGTAATGCAATTGTATATACTAAGATCGTTTTATAAAACCATATGTAGATACTAAAATTCCTTGTTATTCGTAATTATAGTCTATTTCATTATTCACCTTAATCACAAACGTTTTTCATACGAGTCAGTCAACATTTATAGACCATATCACCATATCTAAACACACTCACTGTAATATACAGAATAATCGCAATAAATTTCAATTGAGAACCAGAAATAAGTAAAACAAAACAGATCTAAACTCGTACTATGATTCAATCCAATCATCAAAGATATCCCGCTGCTAAATATGATTTGTTAAAATAAAGAAAAAGGAACTAATATTTTTAATAGACAACAAATTATCCACTTGGTTATAAAGTAAGTACTACATACGTATACTTGTTGCTTATTTATGATCCCAAGATTTTAGACATTGATCGAGTAGCTAGTAAAATGGATCAAGTGGAAGAATATTTTGGAGATACGTTAATAATTTTTGGGCTGTATGTATATAATATATACTGAAAGGTATAATTGGCAGCTTGATTATTTATATAATCGTACTTATATGGAAATATTATGTGAAATATACCATTGAAATGTAGAATTTATTGAGACAAATAAAGTGAAATTAAAAGCAGTTTAAAAGGCGAGGGGTTATTTTGTATTTTTATATGGAAACTATTTCTTTTAATAATGGGGGAACTCGTGTTTCTATGTATAGGATGTCGGTATGCCTGCAATATATTTCAATTAGATGAGCTTAAAAGTTGAGACTAACAATGCAAAGAAACGAACTAGGGACTTTGGATTTTCCAAATTTATTACATATAAAAATAAAAGTGACAGTGAGTAATATCATGTATTACTGATTGAGAACAACTTGGATCTTATAATCCAATCCATGGTTTATCTAAGAAGTACTTTTTGATCAATTCTTAATTGGTATAATACGAATATAGTAGTAGGGATAAAATCGATATTAAAGAGAAATCTAAAAAAAATCTAGACCGCTGCCCAATTTTTATAAATCCGACTGACCTTAGGTTTATTTTTATTATTCATTATATAGATTTAAATCAGTTTGCGTTGCGTTGCTTTGCTTTGCGTTGCGTGTATTGATATCATTAACACAATTAGAAGAGAAAATAGTCATCAGTCAGTCGAGGTCAATGGTGCAAAAGGCTTGGCAATAAAGAAATAACAGAGAAATCCTTAAGAGAAATAAAACTAGAAAGAAAATAAAAGCCAATCATTGTGCGTGTTATTTACCTTACTAAAGGTTAAAAGTTGAAGGTTTCTATATCACAAGAAACGAACGGAATAAAGGAGATGACATATCACACAATATCAAAACACATAGCGTGAAATCATTAAAATGGAAATCATTATTATGATAATTAAAATGATTGGGTGTCCCCCAGAGCAAAAGGTAATTAAAATATTATAGCAGTCCAAATTAATGACAAACAAAAAGGATAATAAATGAAGAAAAAAAAAAATTAAATTAATGCGAAGGGAAGAAAAAAATCAATAAATTCAATAAAGAACAAAACAACAATATGCGCCCAACATATTATGACAACAATTCACTTTCCAATGTTGAATGGTCAATGGTAAAGTGCGTGCAAGCATATAGACAACAAAAGACACCTCCTAATGGGCGGCAAAATGTCTGGTAACCAAAATCAAACAAATATAATTGTACCCACACAAGAAGTAAAAGATAACAGAAGAAAAGAGAGAGAGAGAGAGAGAGCCAAAAACAAACGCAAAGTTAAGGCGACTAACAGCCTGCCTGACTTGACTAACAAGATTATCTAACTGAATAACAAACAGACTAGTATTATAGGTGATTATAATATATATGTAGCATAAGATCTCATAAGTTTTACTTACTTATTTGTTATTTCCATAACATCGGACATCATAAGATGATATTTCTTGCGAAACTTTAATCCATGTGATGTTTCTAACAGGTACTTATTGCAGAAATCGGTTAATGAAATAAAATAGATGAAACCCAAGGAGGTTAAGAATAGACCACGTTGCAATGTTATCCGATCTGTGGTATTGGGTATTTGTAATAAGCTGCCACATGCCAAACTCATGGAACCAATTGAGCAGGCCAAAGAGACATAACAACGTTTACGATAAGGTTGTTGTTTATATAGCAATTGACTGTTGCTGGATGCTTGTTGTCCTGTTTTGGTATTTAAACTATCTCCTCCACCTGCTCCACCTCCGGCGACTGCTGTTGCATGCTCATCATTTTTTTTTGTGGTTATTTCATTATTGGTTTTTTGTGTATTACAAATACCATCACCAATATTATAATCTTTAGTTTTTACAATACCACCAACATTATTATCATTATCATTTGGTTGTTGTTTATGTTGTTTTCTGTTTTTAATGCATTTGTTTCCTATGCCATCGCCATCGCCATCGCCATCGCCACCATCATTGCCGTTTCTATTATTATTAATATTTAGTATATTATTTTTATACATTTTTCTGTTGTTTTAAATCTGTTAAACTGCTTCAGAATTTTATTTTTTGTTTATTTATTTGTTTCTTATCACAATTGTTTTAAAACAATTTCTTCTTCTTCTTCTTCTTCTTCTATCTATCTTTCTGCTTTTTAGCTGCTGTGTGTGGGTGTGGGTGTGTGTTGTTGTTGTTGTTGTGCCACCTGTTGTTGCTATAATGATAAGAATAAAAACAATGATGGATAAACGATTCTAAAATAAGTAATTTAAAAATTCCAAATCAAGTTCTCTTTACCACATCAACAAAATAAATACTATGTATATATGTATGTATGTATGTTAAAAAAACAGCTGTTCCTTTTTCTATTTGTACTTTTTTGTCCTTGCCCTTGTTCTATTTTATTTGGTATTTTCTGCTGCGTTCCACTACTCCTTTTTATTTTGTTGTCCAGCACTTTTTGTTTCTATTCCTAGTTTTGTTGTTATTTTGTTTCTTTTAGCTTCTTATAATTCGGTTGTTATCCTTTGTGCATTTTGTTATTCAAGCGATCTAAGAAAATATAAGAAATATATCAGTACATACATATATGTATGGTAAAAAATATTTCAATAATATTAATAAACAATAGAGAATGAATCCTTGTTAGTATACTACATAGGTAAGTAGCATATTTTGTTGCAATAATGAAATTGGAATTGATGGAAATATATGTACTTATATTTAGCAGAATCGTGTGTTGTGTTCTTCTCGTTGCGTCTATTCAGTTTGGTGGATTGCATACGTTTGATTTGTTGTTATGATGATGTGTATTTATACTAAGAGAGAGTATTAACTATACATATATTCCCAAAAGCAAAATGCAGCCGAATGAACAAAAGCCGAGTCGAATTAAGTCGAGTCGAGTCGAATCGAGTTCTTTTCTCTTCAGTTCAGCTGTGATGATGATAATAATGACTGCGTCTATGACAACGAAAACTACGACGACGATGACGATTACAATTACATACAGTGAAGACAAAATTACGCGAACTGTGTGTTATACAACAGCAAAAATAAGAACGAACAAGTAAAGCTTGCGCATGCATCATGTACACACAAACACCCACATCCACACACACATTCACATAAATACAAATACATATTCATATACACATATATTCTATATAGAAGGTTCATGAAAATATTTATTGCGTTTATTCTTTCAATAAACAAAACCTTGACAATTTTCTCACTCAGTTGAAGGAGAAGAACGCGATATTATGAAGTTGCCCTCCGAGAGATGACAGAAGGTCATCCATCCATCATCCAAGGCCAAAATATCATTGATTAATGTATTCATTAAAACACTGATGGAATGGACAGAATAAACTCAACTGGTTTCAATGTACTGCCGGTATCCTGGCTTAGAAATTTGCGAATTCAAATTAAAAGCAGAAAGAAGGGTACCTTACACTATGCCGAGGATGTAATACTCTTCGCGCATCGCCCAGAAAACGTTTTCTGTGTATGAGACCTATGCAATCCAGTAATTCTAGGATATTAAAATTTACATGGTTGATGAATATGGATCAGAAACCTATTGTCTAAAAAAAACATGAATTTAAGTAGGGAGTTTGTATGGAAAGTGCCCCTCCCAGTAGTCCGAATAAGATAATTTTGACAAATGCACTGCGTATGGCACAAAGAAATCTTTTCAGCTCTCTAGCTCAAAAACTAAGGGACTAGTTTTCACACATACAAACGGACATGGCTAGATCATACTTTATGGGATCTACGATGTCTCCTTCACTGCATTACAAACTTCATGATAAACTTATAATACTATTTACTATGTGAAGAGTATAATGAAGACAATATACATAAATATGTTTTAAATTATTATACACCTTCAATTAGTTCGATCGATAAGAAATTTATTTATTTTCTTCCTGCTTATAAACTGAAAGTTTGTTGCATGCTGTTAATTAACCATATACGATACAGATTAGCTTAGAATCTAATGTTAAACCGTAAATATTAAATTTATTTGTTTGTTCAATATATTGGCTCTCAGTCTCAAACAATTTACAATATACATAAAAATAAAGTCTACATTTCAGATTATACAAATCGTTTTACTACTGTGTGAAGTTATGAAAATGATGGAGGCTTTCCATTTGATTTCGCATGCATAGCAAACATACCCTCTTTTTGGTCAATTTTGTAGACAACAATAATTTTTAGAAAATCTAAGGACAAAGCAAATACCGAACTTATTTAAAATTTGTTATTATGGGAAACTTATGAGACTATTTTGTCAATTATCACATCTGAGCTCATTCTGGAATATCAGGAATTGATCAAAGCATTTTCTGCACTCAGCTTCTCCATTCGTATGGCGATGTATGTGGAATAAAATGTATGTCATTTAAATAAGCACAGTTTTTTGGAAATCCCATTTGCAAAATTATCGTTATATATTTTCAGGTAATTTTAACAATTTTAAATAATAATTTCAGGGTGCCTAATTCGAACCTTAGTTGTGCATTTGATACTTGTAGCCTTTTACCAAGACAATCTTAAAAGAAATTGTCTGACTGACAAGGAGTATGAAAATATGAACGCTGGAAATTCTGCCTCCTCTTAAATTAAAAATCTTGAGTGTAATTTTGTTCTTTGATATCCCGAGATTGCACACAATTCGTTATTGGGTATTCCGAGATTTAAAATTAAAGAGGGAGTGATTTGTCCAATCTATATATTTTCATAGTCTTCTATTGACTTATACCTCATTAATTTTGAAAATATATATAGTAATGTATGTACACACTAATCAACCAATTGGTTCTACTACATTGGTACAGACAGTTGACTAAGTCTGATAAATGATTTAACTGACAAAAATTTTAGAAAAAATAAGTAAAAATCAGATCAGATCCAGAGGAGCAATGGAAATTCCATTCAACTTGAAAACGTTATTTTAAAAGTTTTCCATTAAAAATACTCATGAACGAAAGCTATGATAGGAAGATTGGGCTACGGAATTATTAAAATTAACTACAGATTGGCGCTACTACCTCTTCTACAATAGTAATCGACGAATCTGTATACGATAATAAAATGTGAGTCTTATACTAATAAAGTGATATAATATTTATTCACAACATAAAAAAAAAAACTAAACCTATATGCAATTACCATAAGCCGTCTCATTTGAGAGGGCTGGGAAAAGTTAAAGATCTCTTAATTATAAAAGAAATTTTTGTTCTCTCAAAATATAGTACACACAATAATACGAGCGTGTGACAGACAAAACCAACTTAAAACCTTATAGTTTCCGCGAATCAAGTTTTGTTTGACTATTACTAATTAATTAAACTTATCTATTATTACATCATCAACATATAGAATTACATACTATGTATGTGTATATGTATGTATCTATTAGCTTTCCATAGATCAATCGTACGTTGTTATATACCCTCACCTCAATCAGAGTGACTTGTCATTTATTACTACAATATATTTGAGTGTATTGGTTTGCATTTGATAAAAGCTGATTACTCTTTACTTATATTAGTAGTATATGCATATATAGATGTATATGTACTATATATGTATGTATATACATTCACATATATTTATATGCTTGTATACATATTGTATAAGTATATTATATAGGTTTTTTTACGATCAGAACATAGACGAATTGATTTGTTCTTTTGTACTTAATTTAAATGAAATCATTTCATCAATCAATTTGTTATACCTTCCTTTAGGAAATTGAGAATGTGGCATATTAAAATTGTACAAACATTAGAACCAAAACTGGAGTTCAGCGCAGTTATTTACATTACATAGAATGTAGGATATACTATACAAATTTTGTAAAATATATTTATCATTACAGGATTAATGAAGCTCCAATGAGCTGGAGAAGTGATCTATTTAAAGCTTAGCATCTATGTACATGGTAAATCAAAGATATGGAATTTTTTTTTTTAGCCACATTCTGACACCCAGGCTTTCGTCGATGATTGCTGTCTATCAAACTATACTGCCTTGAGATTCCATAAAAACTAAACTCAAACAATTGGCTTGATAATAAATCGCACCCAATATTTGAGAAGCAAAACCCTTCATGCCTTCTACAAAAGATCTCACAAAATAACACAATAAATACTGTGACTAAAACATAATATGCGGGTTAGCTGACCCGACAAATGTAATGAAGAGGAGACATGTGTATGGATCCACATGAAATTGCAGAATAACCTCCAAAGAAAATCTTGGAACTCTTGATGAATCACGGAAAAACTGTATTTAATTAGGGGGCCGCAGTGACGAGGTGTTGTAGATCCCTTCCTCTAATCTAACTTACCGTTAGGTTGTACATATATATTTGATATTTTTAACGAATTCCATAGGACTTCCAGGTCCTTATGGTTTTCATATATGCTTCACTATGAAGAATCACAAAATGTGTATCTTGGAAGGTCTTGCCATTCCTCAAAATGTCATATCTTTAGGTTTTATAACTGCCTTGTACAGCCAAACTTTGTTTTCTAGGCTAAATTGAGATAAAAAAACACTTGTCTGAATCATTTCGGAAATGATTTTGTCATAAGAGGGCGACAACTACATTTATATATAAGTACATACATATGTGGTACCCTAGTAACTTGATTAAGTAGCTGCATCATAAAACAGTGAAGTCACCCACATAGGTAAATGTTGATTGCTACGATGCATGGTCTGGCTTCTTCTTCTTCCTTCCATTCCCTTTCTTGACAGAATCGTCCAGAGATTATAACGTGTAACAAAGATCTACCAATTAATTAAACTTACGAAATCGTTCGCTCTTTCCGAGTACGAGTTAACAACACTTACTCGGAATTAAACAAACTGCATAATGACTTCCCAAAAGGTTCACCTCTGCCAGTGGTGCTTTTTAAAATAGCTTTTGAGAATTATAGTAAGGCACAAAAGCATACAGCTTGCCATGTACGTAGACGATTCTATAATATACACGAATATCAGACATTAACAGAGTACATATCATACGACCTTCTTAAAGGTTTTAGAAGATATTCAGAATTGGGAAACGGGTACCACACTATCCACAGACAAATGCAAATTGCTACATATTTGTAGAAAGCATCGCTGTTCTGCTTTAAATCTTTTATATCAAAATATGTAAATGAACTTAAAGTATTAGGATCTGTTTTTAACTCAAAATTCAATTTTAACACAACTTATGTTAAGCTTAGAATCTAGACTTAATATTTTAAGATTTCTTAGTTCCAAATTCTCAAGAATCTATATAAACTCCTTTGTCAACATTACCAGAGCTTTAATCCTGGGCAAATTGGAATACGGACTGACGAATGGTGTTCTGGTTTCAATATTAAAAAAGTACAAGTATGTTACCATACTATATGCCAGTAAGACGCAGTATAAGCGCATTTGTAACTTCACTAATAAAGTACATCCTAGTAGAGGCGGGACTACCGTCCATAAACCAAAAGCTACATGAGTCATCCATCAAACTCCTGCCAAAACTTTACTTCCCTTCAAATATCCTCCTGCATAAAAGCTTATAAAATGCGACAAAATCTGAACGAAAGTACAACGTTCTAGAAACTGCACAAGTTAATACCACCGAAACAGAGCAAAAAAAAAAACTATCCACCATGGCAACTACGGTACTCCTCGTTTAGTACAAAATTAACCCGATTTATAAAAGAATCTACAGTCATTTCTATTTTTTAACCACTCTTCCTAAAAGAGTCATCAAATTTTCATGGAAACAACTGCCTACGGTTCCAAAAATAATGATGTACAAAATTCGCAATTGTTGACGCTAGCGGTCTACTCCCAGACTATTGGACAGCATTTACTGCAGAAGCTCTGGCGGTTCTAAAGGCCTGCACTTATGCCCATGGAAATAAAGGTTTATTTACAATTTGCACTGAAATTTTATCCACCATAGAAGTAGTAAAAAACATAAACTGACACAACAGTGTAATTGCAGACATCCGGAACCTTTGTATAAAACACCCAACAAAATCTCTCTGTTTTGGGTTCCCAGCCATCGCTAAATCGGCGGATCGGCGATCTTATTTAACTATCCAAGTGGAAAAGATCTACGTAAACACCTTACTACTTGCGCACAAAAAATACTGAATATTGGACAGACTTTCAGTATAGGTACAAAAGGTTTAATTCTAATGGTTTTTCTACCTTCTACCCAAGTTACTGCAAAAAACTATCTGGGATGATGTTTGTTTACATCTGTAAATTAAGTAACTAATTTAATAAACAAACTGGACAATTATAGTCTATTTAGACTCAGGAAAAAACAGATTATTTTTGTAAATAGTTTAAAAAACTGATTTTTTATATAACAACCATAGGGAAAAGTGACGTTATTGAGATTTGTTATAGATATTGGAGGAGTTTTTAAACTGTTTAAAAAAATTAACTTCTCGTTCAACATCTGTCGATTGTTCATTTTAAACTTTTTCCCTTTTTTTGTTGTGTGGCAACAGGAAACAGCTGATGATGGCCCAAAAAATAAACAAATAACAAAGGCAAATTTGAAATTGTAAAATTTTTATTTAAATGTTAATGAAATATGCAGTAAGGAAGAAAATGGGAGCTGAAAGAATTATGTGCATATACTGCATATGTTTTTAAATCATCTATTTTCCGCAACAAATCCATTTTAATTTCTCACAATTAGCTACAACGTTCCATGTGTGGGTATAACCAAACCAAAAAACAGCTGACTGCTTAAAAAAAACAGTGTGAACAACTAGTTTTTAAACAGCCTATTTTAAGCAGTCTAAATGCACTATTAATTCACTTACGAAATCATGCCTCTCTCTTAAATTTTAATTCTCGATATTTCTCGGAATAATCAACTATAAATTGTGAGTAATTTTGTGTGAAATTGTTGTTGGGATCCCAGGTAAATACATACATACATATGTATTTAGGCTTCGTAATTGATGATGTGTATGCCATGAGTTAACTGCACGGTATAAAAACTTCGGTGAAACCTTTAAATTTTTCAGTTAATTAATCCAATCTAATCTAAGATTACCGTTAATCGAATAGGTTAAAAAAGTCATGAGAACGAATAAGTTCCATTATTAAATACACAACACAAAACAAAAAAAAAAAGCAATCGATCACGTGGTTCTTCTTAACATCGTTCATCGTCCATTCCGATTTGATAACGAAAGCTTATGAAATATATAGTCATTTTTTGGAAAATGAAATTTTGGAGGAAACACAATACCAAATAAAAAGAAATATGTATATCAACAAAATGAATATGAATGAAAACACAGTAACAAAAACAAAATTAACCAGAAAGATGAGTATCTTCAACTATGCCGATGATGTAATCCTCTTCACACATTAGAAAACGTTTTTTGTATGGGAGCTATGTGATCCAGTAAGCCTAAGATCTTGAAATTTACATATGTATGTATGTGAGGTACCCCTCCTGTTTGACATTTTAGTGGCTTATTTATATGTGTCAAATACTTTCTGTGTCCAAGCTTCAGTTTGAAATCACAAAAAACAAAAAAGTTTTTCATATAAGCAGATAAATTTGATTAGGGATTTTGTATAGGAGGTACCCCCCTAGTGGTCTGATTCGGCTGAGTCCGACAAATGAACTACGTATGGTAAAAAACCAGCTTCGTGCAGCTCTCTAGCTCAAAAACTGAGGAACTAGTTTGCATACAGACGGACTTGGCTAAATCAACTCATCTCGTCGCGCTGATCAAGAATATATGTATGCTTTAGGAGGTGTACGGTACCTCCTTCTGTGCATTACAAACTTTATGACAAACTTATAATAATATTCACTGCGTGAAGAGTATAAAACCAATCGATCACGTGGATCTTCTTAACTCAACATCGTTCATCGTCCATTCCGATTTGATAACGAAAGCTTATGAAATGAGAACAGTAATTTTAAGAGAAGAAATATGTATTTCAACAAAATCCATATGAATGAAAACAAAATTATTAAAATAAAATTAAAAATTAAGAAAAAATAAATACAAAAATTTAAAACACTCTGTTGTGTTGTTGGTACTTTTGTTTTTATTCTTATTTTTTGTTTGTTGTTTTTCATTTCATTTCTGATAAAATGTAGGTCAAAAATGTGAAACAGCAAAACACACAGCAGCACAGCAACAAAATAAATGTTCATGTTCATGTTTTACATTTGGAAATTAAGTTTGGAGAGTCCAAGAAAGAAAAGCAATCGATTGCAGCAATTGAATGCCATATGAAATAAAATTTTAAATTAAAATTGAAAGACAAGCGACGAGAGACAAGACACCCACACAAATACTGTAAGATGAGATGTCAATTTAATTTAAATAAATGAGTTCAATCAAATTCAATAATAAAAATTTATTTATTTAAATTATTTTTAGTTTTGCCTCACTCCACCCCAACCTATTTCTCTTCACCACTCCAGCAGAATAATGTGTGTGCCCTTGACAGCAGCAAAGCACAGCATCCCATGGAGAACAAATAAGCTACAAAGCAGAGAGAAGCAAAAACAAAACATACATCCATACACACACACCCACACACAGAGCGAGAGGGAGAGAGAGAAAAGTGCTTGGAAATAGAGTCAATCGCTGACACATGCAATGTGACATGGCATGGTAAAGCGACAAATTCTCTACACATTTATTATTTTGATTATGCAATTTTTGAATAAATCTAGTTCCATTGAATCCATTCCGTTACCTTTGATTTTTTATATATTTGTGTTTAGAGATTTTGAACAATTTCACACCTTTCTTTTTTCTGCGTTGTTGTTTTTCATTGTGTTAATGAATAAAATCTCATGAAATCTCATTAATAAACAAATTGTTTACAAAACAGAAATGACTACCACCAAACCAATCAACCAAATGATCTAATCACATGCGAACCCACGGAGAGGAGAGGACAGTTAGATCTCACCATTCTCTTACTCAATGACTGACTGCCTCTCACTAACAATATGTTACAACAGCAACAGAGCAACAAAACAATAAGTGAGTATGTTATGTACTACAATATTTAATTGTAGATCAAGGCTACAGCAGCAATGGAGCAATGAGGAAGGAGTATACAGTACACTAGTTATTTATGTCGCCCCCGCATGCAGTTCAGTTCTGTTGCCTGATATAGTTAGCTGACAGTTGGTACACGCGAAACAAGAAAAAAAAAAAAAAATTTGATTCACTGTCATCATCATCATCATCATCATCATCATCGTACATATATTTATGAGCAATTCTTGTTCCTTTCACTTGTTTGTTTCTTTTATTATTTATTAATTTTTGCCGGCAATTTGTAATTTGCTTCTATCATCATAATAGCCATCATTATCATAACAATTCTTGTTTAATTGATTTTAAAATTCAAATAAGATTTAAAAAAAAAAACACATTATATAAATGAAACCAAATTATTGTTAATTTAAATTTTAATTATTATAATTTACACTCTTTACTTAGGTAACCAGTAAACACATACCATACACACTCACACACACACACACTCACACAGTAATCATATGTTTTATTTGTAAATAATTTACCATTTATTGTGATGACAGACGATAATGACGCAGACGACGATATGAAATGATTTCTATTCTATCAGTCGTCTACACTCGTTCACTATCCACAATAATATGCCGAATATGCCGCGAAAAAAAAGAAACAAAACAACAAGAAACAAGCAACTCGCCAGAACTGCAGAAAGACGAAAGAGAACGAATTGAATATATAGATAATGTACTAAAAAAGAACTAACTATACAACAAGCCAACAGGCGTTTGCATTTTGTTTGAAGGAAACAAAACTGAACTGGAACATGGAACGAACTGCATAAGATACGTTTGGTGCGTTGATGCGTTGTTATGCGTTGTTATCGACAGCATTTTTAGAGTGCCGCTGTTTCACGAATTTGGACGGAGATGGCGAGTTATTTACAATCCCGTTTCTCCATCTTGAACGGCTATATACACAAATGAAACGTTGTGCAAATTGTGAAAAATTATAACTGAACTGATTTGGGTAACATGGATAATTTACAAGAAGTAGTATTGTTGCCCGCCATATTGATGTTGAAATTTTGTAAGGGTTTTTTAGATTTTTTTTGATGCAAATTCATATAAAAATGCTATCATCAACTATTCAATAATAGCACGCAACAAAAAAAAAACAGGAAGACGACACAAAAAAGAAATATCCAAAAATGCCAAGAATATTCCAAAACTGATATAGAGTGATAATCTAAAAATTAGCGTGCTCCGTTTAATACTGATGGTACATACAAGGTCATCTAATACTACAACAATAAGTCCACAATTTGGTCATGTTCCCTGTTGTTGTTTATTTTGGTCGTCTACGCTCCATCAGTAGTAGATTATTATTATTTTTATTTGGAACTAATATTATAATTATTATAATTATTATAATTATAACTTAGTTAACAATTTTAAGAGCAGCAGCGACAAAGGCCTTCAGTTCTAAAGCTATTGTAATTACAATAAAGTAAAGTAAAGTAATATTTACATGTTTTGTAATTGAAATTAAACTTATATATTTTACTTTTTTTTTAATACTTGTTTTTTTTTTTTTTTTTTGGTATATGTATGTAGATTAGAGTTTTTTAGAAAAGCTCTTGCTTGTTTTATGTTGTTAAAAGAAGTAATTTATCTACTGATAAATAATTAAGGAAGTGGCATCTGTGTTGTTGTAATAAGGGACAATTTAAAAGGATGTGGGTTATGGTTAGGATTGTATTGCAGTTTGTGCAGATTGGTGGCGGAATTTTGATTATTATAAAACTGTGGGAAAGGTTAGTGGGGCCCAGTCTTATTCTCATGAATTTTATTGTGTCGATACGTGATATGTTATTGGAATTGAATTTGTTTGTTGTTTATTTGGGTTTATGTGTTTTTAGTGTAATGATAGTTATATTTCTTAATGCGGTTCTGAGTCAGGTATTTACTGATATCTGTAAGCATTCTGGCAGCTTCATCTGCTAATTCGTTGCCGGGAACCTAAGCCAGTAATAATTTATTATTTTTTGAAGCTAATATTTTCCTGATGGATATAGCAACATAGTTGTGGTTGTTTATATTTTTTATTGTTTGTAATGAGGAGAGAGAGAGTCTGTGCAAATGGTGAATTTTCCGCGTTGTTAAGATGATATATATACGGGTGCATACTTTCATGAATAAAATAACTCCTTGCATTAATATACTGTCAACCAACTTGCTTTCATTTCTGCAAATTTCACTCAACCGAATACAATTCAACTTACGTAGACACTACGCATCGACGTACCGACGCAATAACAAACGACAAAATATAATAAGAAATGTATTATTTTTGGCCAAAGTGCAGTGCTTCCAATATGCCAAAGAAAAAGGTGATGCCATCATTGTAAGGGAATAAGTACCAATGCTGCCAATGCAATTTTTGTTCTACTTTAACACATTTTTCAATTTAATTTCGATTAAATTTTGAATACAAATGAATTGACAATAATAAGAATATGTTTAGTTATAAATAATAATAATAATAAAGGAATTCACCATAATTTCATTTTAATTCAAAAAACGTTTTTTAAGAAAATTTGGTTTTTGTGCTTCAAATTTAAGTTGCTTCTTAACATTTCTGTAAGGGGAAAAATTTATTGAAAAGAATTTAAAATAAAACAACATAAAAAGTGTGGAAACATGAAATGGCATACATACATTAATTCATTTTCATAGCTTTCAAGTGTTGAAATTTCATCAATAAAATTTTTATATGCCTTTTCGGCCGTTTTAGTGATTTCTTGCCCCTTCAATTTATTGCCATCAATTTGTTCTTGCAGTTGTTTGGTTGAAATGGTTAAAGCTTCCTTAGCACCTACTATTTCTTTATAAGACTGTATAGAAAGTATAAAAATATATGTACATACATATATGAATATGCATATTTTATAAATAAATCACAAACCATCATTGTATATTCATCAAATAATTCCTTTTGTACAATTCTTTCGCACAATTTCTTTTGATATTCATCATATTGTTCCAAATAGGCATTTGCCTTTAATTTATCACTTTGGATTTGCAAACGCATGAAATTAATACAGTTCTTATTCTCGACACTTAGCCAATGCAAATAATTGTGTTCTCGACTATCTGCATCTGGTGTTTGAGTTGTTATGATTGCGACAAGTAATTGTAGTTTACGATTTGTTAAATGATCCCGACGCTTATTTAATTCATTGAAGAATGTTGTAAGTTTTTCATTTTCTTGACGCTACAACAAACAGAAAATATAAATTCATTTATTATTGTTTCTTTTAACAATATTCAATTTCTTTGCCGTACCTTTTCTAAAAGTAAAGATTGCCAAGTTTGTAACATTAAATTACGGCTTTTCTCATTTTCATATCGATCTCTATCAGCATCATTATGATCAACATCGTTATCAAGGCTTGTATTACTAACATCATTATCATTATCTTCCTCTTCATCTTCCCTATTCACTTGTGGTATAGCAAATGATGAAGGCATTTTCACCTCCTTCTGTTGTTTTTTCTTCTTCTGCTGTTGTTGTTTCTTCATCTTCAGTTTTTCTTTTTGTCTATACATTTAGCGACGGCTTTCGATCTCCGATGGATCAGAGCTTTGTTGGCTTTATGTCTTGTGTCCTCTCAGTCTCAGTAACTGACTGAGTGAATGGATAAAAGTATAAGCAAAGAAGATTCTCTCCAATGGAATAAAGACGCTCTTCAGAGTCATGTAGACGCTCTCCGAAGCAATAAAGACTCTCTCCAAAGTAAAGACGAGCAAATAATGTACCGTTATATACTATATCATATAATCAAACGATTGGAACTTTGTTGCTTCTTTTTCATTTGTGTCCTTTCAGCACCTGAATGAGTGAGTTAGTGGACAAGTCTCAATTAATTTATGTTTATGTGCAAGTGCATGCAAAGGCGACTCTCCAAAGAAATAAAGTAGCGTTATATATGTATGTATATTATGTTTATATAACCGGTCGACTGGAACATAGTTGCTTCTTTCTGTTTTGTGTCCACTCAATAAGAGGCTGTGTGAGTGAGTGAACAAGTGTCAATTGATGTGTGCAAGTGCATGCGAAGAAGACTCTCTCCAAATGTGAAAAACAGCAAATTAAGTACCGTTATATACTTTATAAATAAAACTCAGTTATTTGATTTTCAATATGCCATTTTTCATTCAATCGATATTAATAATAATAATAATAATAATAATAATAATAATAATAATAGTAATAACAATTTATTGTATTTAATATCACAATTAATTGGTTTTTAGAAAAATTCTTTCATAATTCTATAATTATTCATGTGCTTACTAAGCCAATTGACTTGACTTGGCTGAATGGCAAGAATTGCATGTGACAATACTACTACTGTATAAAAATTCATATAAGTATGTATAAAAAAAATAAAACAAGTCGAATTCGCTCGACTATTGGTTACCCTGTACCGCTAAATATCAACACTCCACTGTCCCCCACCGAATACACATGATTCCGAGTTTAAAAGCGAGAAATTAGTTATTGTCTTCGACACTGTTGCAGAGGCAGGTTTTTTGCAAAAAGAGGGAATTGGTGATCCTTGACCGATAAACACATTTCAGACAGAAAGAAAGGAAAAAAGACGAGAAGCCTCTATAGAACACAGTCACAAGTTCTTTCGGATCAACTGTAACTGTGGATAGGTCCAATTGAAAAGTTGAGCAACATGATTTGAAGTTCTACATTATTATATAAAAACATGTTTTATGCTTGGCTTTGAAAATAATTTTCCATAGAATAATGAAACTCTTTACAGTGGGAAAGAGGAATTTCGGCAGAAGAAAAAAACATTTTAAATTTGAAACAAGTTTAGTTTGCAACCTGGAATCTGTGTATAACTGAAGAATATGTTGATTAAGACCGTTCTTGGGTCCTCCTTATTGGCAAAAAATTCGGGGTAGAGGGTATATGTAAATTATGGAATTATACATTGTAATGTAGACAGATATCTGTATATTGAAACTATAAAGGCATTAAAGCAGCTAAAGATTCAGCAATAGTACTATCACGGAATCTTCCAATGCGTAATGCAAATGAGATAACATGAGCCACATAGCTTTGTTCATGGACAGTATGGAACAAATAAGACATGGCTCCCATAGCATGTATAGTTACATCAGAACCACCATGTAAGTTCTCATCGGTGTTTATGGCCGCTTGTTGGGTATATTCCCAATCTGTAGTATTGGTTAATGATGGATCAACACGCTTCTTAGTGGATGGATTCACTTGAAAACCCTTATTGCTTGTGCCATATGTTAAAGTTGTGTATGGTGTCTTTTCGGTTTTTGAGTTTCCAGCTAATCCCAAAATATCTGAGCCTTTATCTGGATGACCGTTTATAGTTAGGCTATGTGAATGATCTGCTGTTACTATAATAAGTGTTTCATCCAATCGGTCTCTAGGTTAAGTAAGAAAAACAAACATTCAAAATTTGAATAATCATTTATACATACTATGTGTGTACACTTACTTCATATGCTCCAAAGTGGCTTCAACAGCTTGATTTAATGCTAATACTTCATTGAGGGCCTTACGAGCAGCTCCACGGTGATGTGCTTGATCTATCATGCCACCTTCGACAACAAGCAAAAAACCTTTATCTGTATTTCCTAGGACTTCAAGGGCTTTCAACGTCATATTCTTTAGTGATGGCATCCCAGCATCTGATTGATCACGTTCATGTTCATATTTAAGATGACCATTGGCAAAAATACCCAAAACATAATCCAACTTGTCACTTTTCAGTTTACGCAGTTGTCCATTATTCTGAACAACATCAAACTTTTCACCGGCTGATGATTTCTGTTTTTTCCATTCCTTGATCAAGTCGCGACCATCCCGTGAACGACATGACCAAGTATCTAAGGGATCAGCTTCAGTTCCATTGACATCGGAAATTAACATTTGACGGCCACCACCCATTATAACCTGAAAGCAAACAATAAATAAATTATTGAGCGTGAGTAAATCTGGAAAAAAATCATAAATGGATTTTACATACATTAATGGATTTTCCAATTTCACCATTTATCAATTGTTCGGCAATATCTTTGCATCCTGCTACACGTGCCTGAGCCGGTACCTCATATTCACACTCCCAACGACGATCCGGGGTATGAGAATATAGAGCTGCCGGGGTTGCGTGTGTCACCCGGGTTGTTGTTACAAATCCAGTTCGCATACCATCCAGTTGGGCCCATTTAATTATTGTCTGAACATGATGATTAGCATCCAATGAGGCACTACAATTGGCTAATTTCACATTGGAATCGACACCGCCAGTTTCATAATTGGTTTTGACTCCACCAAAAAGAGCTGTGGCCGTGGAAAATGAATCTGGTACTTGTTTATCGGCACAATAAGTTTTCAATAGACCCATATGTGGGAATTTCTCCCAACTTAGTAAACCTTCTTCCTTAAAGCCATAAATTCGAGATGCTGTCACCGTATTTGGTCCCATGCCATCACCAACAAAAAGTATTACATTCTTTGCCCGCCGACGATTCAATTCACGACTGAGAGCTGTCTTCAGTTCACTTATGCCTCGTTCATACCAAATTTGCTGTTCCGGTGGAAGGTTGGTATTCCAAAAGGATACCGAATCAACATCACTGACATCACTGCCAACTTCGTAGTGCACCAGAAAACCAATACACATTGCAGTGATTAGAACTGCGGAGAATGTCACAGCGATTATAAAGATTTTCGATTTAAAGACATTTTTTTGTTGTTTATCACATCCTGGTCCTGAATCTGATGGTCCCAATTCCAACGCTCCTGCTACTGTTTGTAAGGTTGATGATGGTGACTCATCGAATGATGACTGACCATAATGATGACGTGCATCTAAACTATCCAATTGCACTTCAATGATGCCATCACAATCATTATTATTATGACATGATGATGTTGGTGAATTTTGCAACTGAATCGATTGTGGTAATTTGTTTATATCTGTCGGCATCATCATTTTCACCAATTTTTATCTCTCAATAAATTCTTGTTGTTATAGTTGTAGTTGTTTACGTTGATTATGATAATGTTGACGATGATGTCGCCACGTCTTTTGCCGGCTGCTTATGATATATTTGCTCTATTTTTATGTTTGCCTTAAAATAAAAAGAATTTTTTTCATTTTATAATAATTTCTAGATAAAAGGTACACATAAAGATAAAGAAGACAACAACAACAACTCGACCAATGCTATATGTTCTACTAATATATATATATATAAACAAATATGGTAGTATGTACATAGATAATTCGTTTAGTTTGTAATAGTTGTAAGTTTGTTTATAATCTAGAGGCATGCATTCATGCTTGCATCAATCTATATGAAACGGCAAATGAATGGATTCATGCAGGTATATATACATATCAAAGCCCAGATCATATGCCCCCTTTCTGGATTATCACCTTGCCGTGGTAAGGAGTTCTGTATATGTACGGACCACCCTGAGAGCATTGCAAGTGTAGATAGTCAAGGCTATAGGCCGGGCTTCTGGGTCTGCACTGAAGATAAAAGCAGTTCAAACCAGGCACATTATAATTGGATGAGGATCTTCTGCGAGAATTCTGCAGTCTGTCTTTCCTATTATATCGTATCGAAATGCCCATCACCATCATAATGCCCGGAATAAGGGTACCAAAACTAGTGTCTGGATAAGGGTTAAAAATATCTAAACGCTGCGCGTCATATTTGAATATAGCTCGAAAAAGCAAGGGATTTCCCAACTACCACCACACCCCCGCCCCAGTGACCAATCATGGTATTTTGAAGAACCCCTCTCCCCCAGAACGGGCCTCATAGTATGGGTACGTTCCCTTATTTGGGTGCCAGAACATAGTGGTTATCCTCGAAACAAAGAGGTTGAATCATTCTGCGGGCTATATAAAGGTATAAGGTACATATTTAGGCAGTCTAATTTGGACCAGTCTCGTTCCTAATCTAATCTTATCCTAGTACCCAGACCAAATTGCTAGACTTCACATTTCAGCATATCTTACATAGACGAGCAAAGAACGAGAAACAAGACTATGACAGTGACTTTAATTGAATAACTTTTTCGTTATTTGCTTCACGGAACACAGTTCGTTATAGATATAATAAATGTACATATGTAAGTATATTTTTTTTGACCGAGAATTGATGATTTAAAATAGACAAAAAGCCAAATTGTCTTTGTCAAACTTTTCTAATTTTATTGTAGAGAACATATTTATTCAGTTGAAAATGTATTCAAGCCTTGTTTGTGTGCAACTCCTCCTTGCTCAGAGTTTTAACAATGCCCACTGTGCAATGCCCACTGTGCATGGCAAAAAGCTGCAACCGGTACCAAAAGAAGCTGCAAATTCTTCCAAACAATTTGGCGATGGCCCTCACCCATGACATGAGAGACGACATCTACTGACCTCCTAAGCAAATGCTTACTATCTTCATAAATATACACTACGCGATATAATCGCACCTTAGTCATTATTATATATATCAAGAATATAAAAATTAATGAAAAAAAAAAAAAAATAATAATAATTAAAAAAAAGTTGAAAAGAACAAAAGATTGAAAAGCTAATAAAAATAAGCTTTGTTTACGAAAACAAAGTTTGTTGGTGACTAAGAACTAAGACCAGATGTAAACATAATTGGGAAAAAACGTATAATAAATGCATTAGTAATATGCAACAGATTTTGTTTGTTATCTGAGAAATGAGTCTATTTTACTCAGACTAATAAAAATGGAATTTGCATCAGGTAACAAACAAATGGTTTCAATGACTGGTAACTAAATGATTAAGAAACATGGCGTCAAAAAAGGAATGTTAAACAATAATGAAGTTTTTCTCCGATTAAAAGTCAATGTAGGTGGTAATTTATCTTGACGTTCACCTGGCGAACATAGAAGCAAACTAACAGACTGCCTAATTAACTCGAAATCTGGTCGGAGCCTTGTATAACTCTGTCATTAAACCAATTTTGATATATGGTTTCAGAAACCCGAATAACATTAAAGAGCTCAATCTAAGAAATTTACAACAATCACAAATGCTGCATGGTATATTAGGAATAAATATATCCACAAAAACCTGCAAGTTCAGCTAGTAAAGAAATTACATATATGAAAAACTTGCTAATCATCTTAATCTACTAGCCAGAGCTTTTGCCAGCACAAGCTACTCATTTCCAATGCGCCACAATGATCGACTTTGCTTAGTTTAGCTTATGTAGAGGTCCGTGTAGTTTTATGTGAACCCCTTACTTTACCTTGTATGACGAAAAAGTAAAATAATAATGGGAGTCGATACCATGATCCATATATTTCGATTATTTACAGTGATCGATCATTATAATTTATAAGTACAAAATTTAGAATCATGCAGTGTTCGGACTAAAACTGAGCTCATTGAAGTTTATGAGGACTCTTAAAACGAAAATTCCATAAAATTTAGAACATTTTTTCTGCATATTCTGATGGTGACTTAAAATATATGGAAATTCAATTGATAAGTATGTGTATCAAAAGTATTTGTAAGGGAGATCATTTGATCATTATCCAAATGAAGTTCGATTTTTTCAGAAAAGACTATTGAGGCAAAGTTGTTCACAACATTTGGGAGAATTTTATCAACTAATGTTCTGACATATCGCAGTTTTATATTATATGATATGATTAAATAACCATCTATTGATATACATCTAGATTTATTATAACATAAGTAAGAGTAAATTGGTTGCTTTTGTATAGATTTACAACTTTTCATTGTTATCTTTGACTACTCACTCAATTTACTTTCCATTTGTATAATAAAATATAATACAATCTCGGGTTAATCTTTGCGATAAAATTTAAGAAAGAAAAAGAAAAAAAAAACGTATACATAATATTGAATTGAAAAAAAAAAAAAAAAGAATTTCAAATCAAAACACTTGCCACATGCGATTAAATGAAATTTATGTATTTCTATTTAAATGTAACGGTTAACAGATTATTGATTAATTGGCAAGCAAAGCAACGATATACAATACAATATTTATATGCATGTGAATAATTTCTAAGTAAAAAAAAACAAAACAACTTTTAAATTCATTAAATAAATTAATAATTATCCAATTGTATATAAAAATCTCATGCGAGAGAATACGATTAATATGAATGAAGAATATTTTTGTATATTTACGCTGGATTTTCAATAGCATCTTTTTGTTTGTGTTTTGCTCTTGGTTTCATATTATTTGATTTCATTGGAATGCAAATATGTAATTTAATATTTAATTTGTATTTAGAAAGAAACAATAGACAAATTCACGCACGCACGCACGCACTCACACACAATAATTTGAATCGAATTTATTAAAACATTTCAGAAATTCTTATTCTTATTGTTTTTGTTTTTATTTTACTCGACACTGTTCATTTCACTAGTTTTTACTATGCCATACACAATATCAATCAAATAAATCATAAAACAACAAAAAAAATAAATAAATAGTAATAAGCAGAAAACGAAAATACAATAAATGAATAAAAATTAGAAGAAGAATCTTACTTCCTCAACTCAAGTCAATAAGCTGCCAAGACGGAGCAGCAGTCAACCAACAAACACAACACAAAACAACCGAATAATCGAACTACAGAGACGAGTCAACAAAAGAAACACTTTGCATTTGCTATTGGCATCTCAGTGTTATGTCAAATTGAGTGTGCTGACTATTTATATTTACATATACACATGTAATATTGTATAAACTGGACAAAACACACTCACGATATCGTCGTTTTACTCTCAGAGCCTGTCGTAAGCAACAACAATTCCACGCAAATGATTTGCAAAAGATAGAGATAGAGAGATAGAGAGAGCGTGACACTCTCACGGCGCACACTCTCTTTATAGTTAATGTTGTTATATGTAGTTAACGGAAGGCGTTTGGTTTTCCTGGACATAGCCATAACCGATTTCCTGTGCGTGACCATTTCCGTTTGGTTGCCTTTATTGGCAGTTTTATTTGAATTACAAAGCACATAATCCATCATATCAATTGAGTATAGCCAGACAAACTTCCATAACTCGAGGTATAATGAAAAAAAAAAAAAAAAAAAATTTGGAGAGGAGACATCGAATTATGTAAAGCATTAGTTTTTTATTTTCACGTTCAAATTATACATATAAATGTGTAGATAATCATATTAGTACTCTTCACGTAGTGAATAGTATTATAAGTTTGTCATAAAGTTTGTAATGCAAAGAAGGAGACATCGTAGACTGCATAAAGTTTATATATTATTGATCAGTGCGACGAGACTTGTTGATCTAGCCATGTTCGTCTGTCTGAAATTTGGACGCAATAGATTTCTGATCCATATTCATCAACCATGTACATTTCAAGACACTTAGATTTTCTAGGGGATGCGTTAAAAACATTACATCTTCGGCATAGTCGAAAATACCTTTCTTTCTGCTTTTGTTATAATTTTAGTTAGTAACTTTATCGCAGTAAACTGTATAACACATTTTTATAATTGACATTTGCTGGAATACATTGAAAACGGCATGTGAATCATTCACTTTCAAATGAATGCATATCTCACAATATTCATTTGAAGTGAATATGAATACATGTTGAATTATTCTGAAATGAATGCATGCTTTGCTATATTCATTCTATTATATTAAAAACTTATTCGACTTTCTTTCCATCTTGTGTTAATGATCTACTGCACATATCTAGTATAGTACCTAGACCTTGGTGTTGAATGTAAAGATTATATGAGGAAATAATATTAAGCCGTTAAGTCAACTGTTGCTGTAATTTCCTTCTAATTTGTTTTAACGCAGATAAGATGTGCTGAATGACTCGATGCAGTTGTTCTGGCGTGCCGTGGCTGCACCTCAATAGAGCTTCTGCTGTTTCGTTCGCCGCCAATCAGGCTAGGAAGCTACTCTCCAACAAACCAGTATATGTTTTCGTTTTATGGGAATCCGTACGCAACCACAGATTTTGAAGACCACGGAATGGAGCGTGCCTTTGCGGTTTTTTTTACCCACATGGTGACTCACCATAGATTAAAGCCCAACTTCATACTCCAATCACACAGTTTGCATTACGTGGCTCAGCTCACTGTCCTCCATGCACCCTTGTCGAATTCGTTTTGTGAATATAGTATGCTATATGTTATGTATCCGGATGCTGTGAATCCATCAGTTTTCCTGGCTGTTTTTGCTAATTTCTTGCTGCAATCGAAGATCTTAAACGTTATATTCATTTTCAGTTCCGTGTCGTAAGACGAATAACAAATTATAAATATGTTTCTTTTATCTCCACGTGCATTCGAACTCTTATTTGCCATTAATGCAGAAAATTTGGTGCGGCATGTCAGTAACATCACCGGGCGATACCCTTACAAATGGCTTAGTTCTGCCATTTCTAAATGGCTTCGATTTGCGGGTAAGGTCTTATGTTGACCTTCATCGCCTCCATATAGTATGACCTCAATACAACTATTGCCTTGTCGCATCGTATTTGCCAACTCAATAGTTACTGGCAAAATTTTACCATTAAATGCCGTTCGTATTTTTAACCGTCGATTTACAGCATGTGCTTCGCAGTAATGATGGAGAAAATTATTTGGAAGTACCATGAAATCACACGATGCTATTGGACAAAGAAACGGTGCAGCAACGCGTGTCTCCATCGGTTTCATCGTCGGATTCATCATCTTGTTCTTTGACATCACTAACAGAGTACAGAATGCACTTCTTTTTTTTTATATAAGAATTTTAATAAATGTAATTTATGTATTTAGAGAAGTATTTTATTATTACTTGATGTGAATGTATGAAGTCACAATGATAGACTGATAAGAATATCACATACAAGAGCCTCCCCTCCGTTTTGCACCAGCTGTTAGATAAATCTTTTAGGGGGTGGGACCCTTTATATGGTTGTTGCTTAACATACTTCGCGGCTCTCCAAAGATTAAGTCTAAACTCTTTATATTAGGATTCGCGTCAAGAAGTACAAAGGTGCTCATATGTGCTGATTGTATATGTATGTATCAATTTTAATTTTATAGTGCATGCATGTGGCTGATGACGTCAGGTCTGTAGCTGCAAAGTAGACACTTAGTATTGTATTGCATGTCCACTTACCCAAGTAATTCAGAACCGAAGGGACTTGTGGTCGTTACCCAGTCTTGTTCGGTTTTTTATAGACCCCAGCTCGAGCGGTTTCTAGGGGAGAAAATGGAGTGGGACAATTAGGTTGATCCGATCACTAAGCCACTGGTGGAAGGACGTTAAGTTACGTGGGGAGGAAGTAGCCTGGGCGTGCATATATAAGCTTCTGTCAGGAGTCAGGCCAAGTCTTACATATAGTGGGATGTGATCTAAGTTGATGGTAGAGCTGCTAGTTGTGTGCCATTTTATAGTGTCTAGCGACATGACATGATCGAACTTAAGTTTTAAGTCCTTCAACTTTGTTTAACTGACTAAAAAAATGATTATATTAACTTACTAAGATTACAGGACTTGCGGAAGGAGGTTATTTCGTGAATATTATGATTAATATGACGAGCAGATTGTGTCCGTAGAGATGTGTTCTGGTTTTGTCAAGTGTTGTACAATCATCCAAAATGTGTTTGATGGCAAATATATTTTTTCAAGATTTTTGCTATCGAATATATGTACATATATATATCATTTATTAAATCGAAGTAGACTTTGATTTTTGCATTTTATTTAGATTTTTATTTGAAAAATTCAAAACGATCAACACAGACAAGCGTGAAAATATAAATTTAAAAATTTGTTGCAAACAAACTCACACACACACACACATTCACACACAATTCTATTATATTTTCTTTAACAATTGAAAAATATTGCGAAAACTAAAAAAAAAATATAAAGTATTTAAAAAACCAAATAACAAAGATTTGACTTTTCTAATAAGACGTAATTTGAAGAAAAACTTCTTTATTTTCGTATTCAATTCGATTTGCAAAAATGTTGCGTATACCCGGCATGCCTTTGTTGCCCGGCACCCTTTTTAGGGATGTAAGTATTCAATTTACCATTATCTAATTATGTCTGTCAATGCATTTTTTTTTCTTTTACTTGCAGGTCTCGAAAACCAATTATCCGAAACCACAATCGTTGATGACCGTCCAAGGAATTGGCATGTTAAATGATCGTCAAAATCCTGGACTAGTCGATGACCGTGGCGGCAATATCGATATGAGTTGCCCACCAGTGGAAACGGCATCCATATATCCACCGCGTACCGGACCAAAATTACCAGCATGGGTGATATTTGATAAGCAGGTGCTATGTTTTCATGCCTACTTCAAGCAAACGCTACAAGAGTTCTGTCATGCGCCCTATCAAGTGCGCAAGGTGAAAATTTGTTACTTTCTTGAAGATGGTACTTTGGAGATAAGCGAACCGAAAACCGCAAATTCTGGTTTGGTCCAAGGCTGCATATTGCATCGTCAACGTGTTCCACGTCCGCCACCATGTCAGGAGGAATTCATGACTATGCTAGACCTGAATGTCGATACAACAGTTCAGATATTCGATCGTCACTATCATATCACGAGTTGTGATAAATTTACCAGATTCTTTCTTAATAGACATGGTATTACGGTGCCGGATCCAGTTACTGTACCAGAGTAAGTACATTAATGCTACTATTCTCCCGTTCTTAGGTCTACTCTTATTACAATAGAATAATTTTTATATCGAGTTAGTAAAAAAAAAAGTTGTCTTCCGTCCTCCCTTAGTCCGCCACATAAAATAGAATTGCTAAATGAAATTATCCTCTTATATTATTTCAATTTTTCGTAATTCAGAGATCCTTATGAGGCAGCACGCAACCAAAAAGCAGTTGCTCAGTTTAATGCACCCGACAAGAAACATCCATTTGCCCAGTTTCTGAAATTTGATCGTCAAGTACTTAGATTTAAGGGATACTGGGATGATCGTTCCGAATTCGGGGATGTGCGTAAACTGGAGATTTGCTTTTTTTTAGCTGATGAAACAGTCGAAATTAGAGAAAAATTCCCACGGAATTCGGGCCGTGAAGGACCAGGAACATTTCTAAAACGTGGACGTTTGCCACGCGTAAGTTAAAATTAGTCAATTAATCATATACTCATATATCTAAAATTTGATTACAGAACTTTGAAGGCCTTCAAGTACCAGGTCAAATGACAGCACAGACCCTATTAAATGTACTCGGTACAAATCCACGTAATGTACGCTACTGTGTCGATCGCCTGAATACTGGTTATAAAGAGATCGAGTATTATGGCGAAAGAGATTTTCAAATCGGTACCGTTATCAATATCTATGGACGTTCGGTTGTCATAACCGATTTCGACCAATATACAAAGGATTTCTATACTGCCAAATATGGAATTACGGATTTTAAGCCATTACCAACTCCAACACGTTCAGATGAATGCACTGATTATGATGAAAAGGAACGTATATTTCCACCATTTAATGGTTGGGGCAGCTATGAAGATTCCATGCAAAATTGCATATCGGTTATGCCGAAACCACAACAAGCTGATTTCAAGAAATTCATTAAATTTGATCGTTTTGTATTACGTTTTGGTGCTAAAATGCTATCGACAATTAAGGAGAATTGTGAACGTATCTTTATAATCAGTTATTATCTATCGGATGATACTCTGCAAATATTTGAGATAGCTGTACGTAATTCTGGATTTCTGGGTGGTGAATTTATGAAACGTAGACGCCTAGTATTACCCGGTCAAGAGAAGTTTTCATCAAAGACACCGATATACTATAAAGCATATAATTTTTATATTGGCGCTACAATGAGCCTCAAGGATTTCATCTTCCATATAGTATCAGCAGATGATTATACGCTTATTTTTATGGAAAGTCATCCAGAGGATGTAAGTAGTACATGTAGTAGATAGTTGGGTATCATCTTTCTCTAATTTGTCTAATCTATATTGATTTTTGTTTTATAGTATCCGTATGCCGATTTTAAACTTATTATGGGTAAAGTGCGTAAATATTTGGAAGGCAAAATGCGTGATTTCTTAAACAAATGTGTACCCGATTGTCCCGATATTTTAACAACTCCAGGCATTTTTATTGGTTTTGACAGCCTTAAAAGTGCTTTAATTTCAATAATTGGTGATGACATTACTGATCATGAAATCATCACATTATGCCGATATTATTCAGCTGAAAAACCAACTGAAAATGCTTGCGAACGTGATGTTGTCCGAGCCGCAGCATTTTTGGAAATAAAACGAACATTATGGAATGGTCGTGATGATTTGATAGAACATTTCCATCATATAAATCCATCAAATTCACCTTTCATATCTGAGACCAAATTGCGTTCAGCTATACGCGGTTGCCGTTTGCCATTCTCTATTGAATTGGTTGACTCGATTCTATCGGTCCTGAATCGTAATGATTGTGGAGATTTCGAAGTATGTGATCTAATGAATTTCATTGATATCGATTGTGGTAAATCATGTGATCGTCCACCTGTGAATATTGCATTTGAATTATGCCCGAAAATTCCATTTTTGACCAAAGGAAGAACTGTCAATTTCTCATGCTTTTTACGTGATTTGGGTTTGAAAATTGAGGAGGATCCACCACCACCACCAAAATTGCCAACTTATTAAAAATGAAACAATAGTACCAAGTAAATTCAATCAAGAAATACGAAACAACTATTCCATGTGCCACCTGTTATTATTCCATTTATTGCAAATTAATCTCATTAGTGAAGTCATCATAATCAATGTTATTATTCAATTTACTGTGTGGGGGTTTCTCCTTTTTTGGATGGATGAATTATCATTGTATATTTTCCATATATCAAATATTTGAGAATGTAAATGGGGCAATTAATCATAAAATAAAATAAATTAAAAACTGGCAAATAAAGCCAGCTGTGTCAATTTATATGCGTGTTTTTATCTTGGATCTCTCAGAATTATATACAATACTATATGGAAAATGTTAACCTGTGATCAGGTCGTCTAACATGCCTTCTCTGCGGTGTCGACCAGTTTGTAGACCAACTTCTGGACTCCTGCCAACACTTGGGAAACATTAGGCCCTCCCTCTTTGGTTCCCAAATTCCATCCCATTCCAGGCCCATTGAATTTACGAATTCCAACATAAAAATCTAGACTACAGTGTATTAAATATTAGATATAATCATGTTAAATAAATAAATAAATATGGTAGACAACATTCCTAAAAATTATGCTGGGTAATGATCAATTATATGGCATGATTTCGTTCAAGAAATTTCGATATCAACGACACACCTCGATTCGAAAAAGTGAACCAAATTATTGAAAAAAAAAAATAATACAAGGTGTGTGTTAAAAGTTTCCGAACTTTTCTGGCAGGGCATTTTCTGGTGCCGCCATCTTTGTGTGAG
>JBANCV010000240.1:3043-55619 GCA_037040105.1 Amiota albilabris
CTGTTTACTTCGTTTGGTGAGTGCAAAGATTTTGACTCTTTTTTTGTTTTATTTTTGATTTATCTGTTTATATTTTTTTTTTTTTTTTTTTTTTTTTATTTGATTAATTCCAATTTAAAATAATTTTCCTTTTCTCTAATAATTTAGCATCAATCATCATATTTATCTTCTCTATGGATGATAGAGTAGAAATAAGATGTTGGTAAGTGAAAAGGAAATATGAATTTTTTAGAAAATATAAAATCAATCTTCGAGCCAAAGGCCATTCATAGTAGCTAATATAGATGTGCAATAAATAATTTTTTTTTTTTTTTAAATAATAAAATGAATAGTTGGTGCAATCAAATTCATTTAAAGTGATTTTGAGTTTCACTTATATTTTGATTTTGTGGTATGAATGATATTCCATTCATATATTCATAATCACTTAGAGTATGAAAATAACTAGTATTCCAAACTCATCATAATCTATAATCTATCTTGATTTCATTGATTGATAGATGTGCAGTAAAAATCAAAAACAAAAAATAAACAAATCTTAAGATCTAATACAAGTGTAAAAGGAGGATAATTGATTGATCAAATTATAGGATATTTCATAATATTTACATTTTTTTTTTTTTTTGCTTGATTTTGAAAATTCTACTGATAAATATAAATTTTTGGATTCTTTTCCTCTTCTGTTTATATTAATAAATTATTTAAAGTAAATATATTTCTTTTTTGAATAATTTGTTTGTTTTTATTTTGTATTGACAGCATTGCAGTCTCTGTATACAGTGGAACTCCTCTATAACGAACTCCCCAATAGCGAATACTTGTTTACAAGGAAGTTTTTTTGTTTTTCAATTTTTTTTTTCTATATATTTACATCTCGCTGTAACAAACTCCTCTATAACGAAGTTATGGTCCGGCCTAGACCGACTGCGTTAGAGAGGAGTTGCACTGTATTTACTATTTATTTCAGTAAGAGACAAATCTTTTTTTTATATATTCATATATAATTTTATTTATGAATGTGGAGGGATTTTGGAAGATGTTTATGTGTAATATTGATGATGAAGATG
Source organism: Amiota albilabris (assembly GCA_037040105.1). Taxonomy (NCBI): domain Eukaryota; kingdom Metazoa; phylum Arthropoda; class Insecta; order Diptera; family Drosophilidae; genus Amiota; species Amiota albilabris. The sequence goes on from JBANCV010000240.1 coordinate 4,111, forward strand.
GCATGTTTTAAATTTTCGTTTTTCTATGTTTATGTTTCTTATAAATGCATAAAGCACTTGAATTATTTATACTTATAATTTTTTTTTTTGTGTTTATGGTTTTGAATAATCGAATCCCTTCGCGCGTGATCATCATGGAGTAGCTTTATTATCAACATGGAACAAGTAAATACGATTATTACTTGAGAAATGCCTCTGGTGGTATTTTATTTTCTGCAAACAGTTTATTGAAAACAAAAGCAGCATGATTGAAATCCCAATTGGTCTCTTCAAGGCATCTATATTGGCACAAAAAGATGAGAAACATAATAGAATAAATAAGAATATATATATTTTCTTGGTGGTAGTATGTATACTTTTTGCTCCAATCAAAATTCATATTGCTTTGAGTTGACATGGCTTGCACCATTTGCATTTTTGTTTCTTCAGTTATTTGTGCATTTGATACTTGCATCGATTGCTCTGGTGGGGATTGAAGAGCCTGTGGTTGTATTGAATTATCCTGTAATTGAAGGCGACTTTGTAGTGAATTGGCTAGAGTACCAAGAGCACCGCTTGCAGTTTGCATGTTAGCATCATTGCTAATGCCCATGGCCATGGCTGTTGTTGTTGTTGCTGTCGCTGTTACCGACGATGATGTCGATGATTGCTGTACTTTCTCGAGTTTCCGTTTATGGGCACGTATTTGTTCATAAGTTGCACTAGTTATAATGACAGTTTCATTGCGTATACAAAATCCAGAACCTTGGGGAGCAATTACAAATTGGCGCATAAAACAGCGCAGTTCAGAGTGTCCGTCGCCATCGAAATCATTAAATTGACCTGTTACACTGAATGCAATCATTTGGGGCTGTTGTCAAAAGTGAAATATAGATTAAATTTTAGAGGTTATCAAATTTAAAATATTTTCATTCATTTGACATACTGTGAATATCGTAAGATCCACTGTAAATGTTTCACGATCATGCTTTGTCTTTGGTAATTCAGCAAGCATGGAGACAATTTGTAAGCGACCAAATTTAAGCATTGAAGTTTTGGCATTCTCACGATCATTATTGATAATACGACGGAAATTACGATTATATTTCCAGTACTGAGTAAGTCTAAAATCATCGGATTAATCTATAATAAATTCAAGTGAATTGGATGCACATCTCTCTTACCTGCCGGCTTGACTAGCTGGTGGCACAGTCATCGAAAGCATTGCTTGCTCATGATAGGCATCGAGTAATGGTTGACGACTATCGCTATCAAATATGGTGAAGTACTGCTCCAAGAATTGACGTACAACTTCGGTGCCAGCTGGATCACATAGAAATGAAGCTCTAGCCTGTGGCATAGATGTATCATTCATGTCAAAAAGTATCTGAGGTTCCAGTGGTTCACCATCCTAAATTAAGTACAACGTTAGGTGAGTGGTTCTCCTGGCCCTTGTTCTAGTAGTCCTGTCTCGATTGATTATCGGACACACAACATTACCCTGTACCCCAGCAGATTTTTATAGAGGCAAAATATATATTGTAAACGCAGGACTCATAATCTAACTTACAGATATACTCAATAGATTTAGGGAGTTAAAGACGAGAGAAAGATATTTTCAGTCATATGATGATGCCTTTTTTCTACTCTTAAATTCCAAGGGTTATTTTGGATAAACACTTCTCATTTGAACAGATTGCAGAAAAATCACAAAAACCCGAACCCAAATGTTCTAACTTCTACAACCCTTATACAACATTTCCCCGAAACAAATACAGTAGAACTTCCCCCTGTAACGAAGTCGTTGGGGCCGGACAATAATTTTGTTACGAAAAGGTTTACGTTATTGGGAATTCGACAATAAAAAATTATCAATTATTTGTATTCAATGTTATAACGTTTACATTTCGACCATAACTCTCCTAGATTAACTTCCGTCAAATCAACATCTTTTTGAAAGTTCAACAATGTTGCTAGAGGCTCTCATCATCAGAAGAATTCCATATCCAGCTACCATTACCATTTTTGAAAGCTTTATTCAATTCTCTTATCGCATCAAGTAATGAAATGACAATGAAACGCTTTTTTTAGTTTGTTGTTTTAAATTAAATAAAATGTCTTGATCCATTAGCTGCAATCACGATGAGATATTCGAAGAGAAAAGAGGCGAGCTTAACGTTTTTTTAATTTTGCTTGGACACTATTTTTCATAAACAAATTTTCTATCTAATTTTATAACACACTGTTCATAAATCTCACTAGCTATCTATGCCATGGGATTATTTTCATAATCCATTTCAAGGGATTTCAGTCCTTTGACGCATAATGGATTTTTAGCCATGCCAAAATTTCAAGTTTCTTGTTCCAGCCTTTCTCAAAATCCGGTAGAGCATTTTTAACCCTCACGATTTTTCCGATAATGTTAGTTTTCATTTTCGAAGAATATGTGTAATTGGGTTTGCGAAAATTAGTTGGGGAGAGCGAAAATATTTTCGTGAGTCTATAAATTATTCATAATATTTGATGTACACAAGAATTTTTTATAGAGTCGCGATAATTCGTTACAGAGGAATTATTTTAAGTGAAAAAACCTGTTTGCATGCGAGAGAATTGTTTTTACAAAATGATTTCTATTTTTTTATAGCGTCCTGTTGAATAGTTATATCTGATGTGACGTTTATGGAGTAAACTTTTCTAAGACCAAATAATTCTTTTTACATGAAAGAGAAACCTTGACCCTACCCCCATTAATATTAGAATTAGAGAATCGCGTATGCTCATCTTCTGAAGGTGTTACAGGTATATGAGTTCGGTAAAACCGAAAATCCAAAAATATATAGTATATATAATCTTCATTGATGACTTTGTTCAGGACTTACCAATTTTTGAACTTTTGGGAATTTACGTCGTACCTCACTGTGAATAATAATAATTAAATACAAACAACAAATAATTTCGTTTTTACATTTTAAATGATTTGAAAGATGAATTTACAATTCGTAGAAAGTGAGAGAGTCTGTCTATGTTTATCAGATGTCGTCAGTATTGATCAGTCCAAGAAGTGTAAACTGTATTCTTTTGTCACCTACTTTTTTCGATTATCTTCGTTACATTTTCTTTAATAACAGGAGGAGCAGAGACACACACCAAACTATTAAACATAATCATCATATAATAAATTTGCATAAGTTTTCTTTTCATTATAATTTCAATGCAGAATTACTGTTGTTTTTTATATTAATTTTGTTTTTGTTTTTGTTTTCAAAGAAATTTCATCAATTGATCTCAAGGATAATTTTAATAGATTTTTTGTTTTTAAACTGCATTTTGCATTCATTCATCTAATTTTTTTATTATTTTGTTTTATCAAACGAAATCATCATCAGTAAATAAAAGCATTTCTCTTTTCATTTGTAAATATGTATAAGTTTTCTCTATTTTCAAAATTTGAGACACGAAACTTTTAGCTTTTATTGTTTTTGAGTTTTTTTTTCTTCTTTTCTGTTATGTTAATTTTTCTGTTCTTTCTTTTCATTTTTTTTTTTTATTTTAAATGTATATTTTTTTTTTTTTTTTTTCTATATATACTTTGCTACCTATAATCGCTCCTGATATTCATAATACAAGGCACTTATCATTAGTTTCAATGTATTCAATGCACATTTTCATACCTCACTTTGTTTTTAATATTGTTTTTTTTTTAATTTTTTGTATATATCTTTTTCATGTAATTGATCAGTTCAAAGCTGTTGTTGTTTGTCATCATTGTTGGTACAGTCAATGTGAATCTGATTAATCTCTCTATCCTATCAAATCTATCTGAGAGTAGTAGTCATCATTATTGGATTTAGTCGCCTTCAACTAAGAGTTTGTAAGTAAGAAAGAATATTACGGGGGTGGCGCAAATGTCTGACCGCACTGGACCCTAGCAGCAAAGCATATTCACCAACCAAAGTATTGCCAAGAGCATTGGACATCCATAATCCAACCGCATATTGAACGAAGTCTGCTCCAAAGCAATGTGAAAAAAAAAAAAAAAAAAAAAATTATCATAATAATAACCTCCTAACTTTCAAGTCCTCCTATACACTTAAGCTCTCTCAAACTCAATCTCTCCTATCTAATAACACATTAATAATTTAGTATTATCTCATGTTATGTTGTTGAATGCCGTAAGTTTGGTGTGGTGAGTCCAAGTTAAGTAGTTGTCGTTAACGTTCTGCGGTGAATATGTGGACATATCAATTATGGCGACAATGGCGGTTTTTCTAAATTCAAACTATTATAATTTTTAAGTTTGCTTGTATGGATGCTTGCGCGGGGTCTAGCAGTACGTGCATAGGCGTCATTTTGGAGCTTTTGTTACGGTCTATCAATTGAGTCCATTCGGGTCCATAAGTAGTGGTGGTTGCGCGTAGCGTCCTACATGTCTGCTGCTGCTAATGTCACAGTATGTTGTAGGTCTATTAAATCTATCCTATTCTATTCGATCGGTTCGATTCATGTATTAAGCGAAGTAGAGTCGAAAGTATTGTGTTTATTAATCTTTTTTGTTGGATTATTTAGTCATTGGGTATGAATGTGTGCTAGAATACACATCACATTATAATGATGTGCAACAGACAGCATTTAAAGGCTTTGCAAGTACATATGTTTTTGCTTTCTTTTCTTTTTTGTTTTTGTTTTTTTTTTCTTTTTTTTTTTTCCTTTTTTTTTTCTTTTTTTTTTTTTTTTTGTATTTACTTTCTTTTTTACATATTTCAATTTATTTTTTTGCTTCTAAAAGCTCCGTGAATCAATGTGTTGGCCAATTGCTGGTATCATCACTACCATATATGAATAATATTTGAATTTTATGTATGAAAAAATGCGTTTATCTATTGAAAATCATCATAATTTTTAATGGAATCATCATTAAAATCCCGAGAAATATCCTTGTGATCTTTAATGAAATAGCTTTCTCTGTTGATTTTATATGTTTTTGACTATTGTGATAAGAAAATATGTGTTTCGTTTGTTTGTTTAATAATGAAATGAAAACTTTTCAAGAATGTTTAAGTGTTTCGGTTCTCTCTTGCCTTTCCTTCTATTCCATTTCACTTTTCCTATCTCATTTTTGCCTTGTCTACTTTATAGTCCCAGCTTCTTAATTATCAAAACATCCTTCTCCCTCTCATTCAGACATGTTCGGTCGTTCGTTTCTTTTCGAATCTAATCACTTGTCCTCATACTGATGATCATCTAAAGAGCATCAAAAGCCTAGCCACTCAACAACCGAAGAGCGGGACTTTAACCTCGCTAAAAACTTCTACCTCCGGTCCTATTGTCCCCCCGGAACCGTCGTGTGTGTGTGTGTATATGTATGTGTATTTTGTATATGGATGTTTGATGGATGTTGTTTTTATCCGTGTAGTATTTAACACGTTGGTAGATCCAACGCTGGGTGAGCGCAATGACACATGAAGAATCTTATTAAATAGAATTCCGCAGCCCAGCTTGCATTTTCTTCACTTCTCTTTATTTTTGTTCTCGATCCTCACGTTACGTTATCATGTTTTACTCAGTGACAGCCAGCGTAATGTGGTGGAGTACATCGAGTTGCATCGTGAAGATTCAGAGTCAGATTCAGATTCAGATACGTTAAAGTGAAGAGTAGGGTACACAATAACAAGTATAAAGAGTTGTATAAAATAGAATTGGAACTTAATTGGAACTAAATTATTAATCGATACCTGATATATTGACCGCGTTCCTTGAAACGTGAAACAAATGGATTTCCCTTAAGCATGACCTCAGTAATTGATGAATTCCGAAAAGCTAAAAGATGTGCTGATGAAACGAGCTATCGAATCAATTGGTAGAAAAAAAAAAAAAAAAAAAGAATTGAAAAAAGAATTCAAAAACATTTATATAATAATATATTTACCATATTATTTGCCAAATAGAGAATTTTAAGGCTTGGGACACGCTTCTCAATGTGTCTGAATGCTTCCAATGAAGCCAAATTGTTATCGTTCAAATTTATTGCCTCCAAATCCGGTATATTCTTTTCTATAATATCAATGACCGTACTCATAACTGGTGTACGGAATAATGAACAGAAGTTGGTCTTGAACTCAGGATCGCTATGGAATTTTGAAAGATCTAAAGCTTTTGTTGCCGAATTATAACGTCTGGCCATAACTAGTTTGATTTTTTCTTTGAAGCCGTCATCCAAATTGATGACAGGGAAACCGCTACGAACGCGAGGCATTAGACGAAATCCATCCGGCATTTGAGCATTGCGACCCATTTGCAAAATCCGTTCGGCTGTTTGATAATCATCCGTAAAGAAGACAACCGCATTCCTATCAATACGCCAATATTGCGGTATAAAAGTATGTGGTGACATAGCGGCAAGCAAAGCACGCAATAACTCATCTTTGGAATAAGTATGAGCATTATGAATCTGTATTAATATAAAAAAAAGAAAGAAATATAATTATTATTAATACAGCTGCTTTTGTTCTTATTTTCAATAAATATCATTGGAATTTTATACATGTTAAGAAGTTGTAGCTATATTTCACAACTGGTAATTGAACAATCTACCGATCATCACATAAAGAATACAGCTGTGTTCTTTGGCCAATCAAACTAACTAATCGATCGACTGGCCCATAAATTCCGCTGTTGACTTGGTGTTAGGGCACAGTCGTCTGCGTCTACTACACTCGATCTGATCTGACTGATTCTAATGTCTGACTACTGCTGTTTGTTTGGTTGTTGTTCGGTCGTCGGATTAAAAAGGCAAAATAATCGCGGCAACAATAGCAATGGCACAGAAACTGCATCTTGGTCTGCCAAGAAACTACCAACAATGCTGGAAACACAACAACCATCAATCAAAGTCACCTCATTGTCACTACCTCAGCCACAAATGCAATTGCCGTTAAATGAAAAGGATCCGGAATTGAAACCACAACAGCACCTAAACCAATGCTTACATCAACAGTTACAAACCAATAATGGAAATGATGAATTGAAAACAACAATATTATTCCATTGCTGTGAAGGTGTGCACAGGCAGTCTATTACAACCAATGAGATCAATGAACAATCTTCATCAATACAAAAAACAAATTTTCCATTGCCATCACCAATAACAAAGCCGCCGGCATTATCATCATCAGCAGCAGTTTCAGTAGCTCAATCACAATCAATAAATTTGAACATTGTACCAAAATCAACTCAAGTCCATAAATGCTGTCGATTTGGCAGCGGCAATCAAACTCCATCGGAATGTCTTACTTTAGATAATGTGATCTCTGAAGTGGATGATGAATTTGATTCAGTGGAATATATATCGGTGGCTGATATCAATTTCAATATTTTTGATGATGCACGTTTTCATGATGTCTCCAATATTATATTCAAACGTCATTCACAAGATCTCACCGAGAAATGGTAAGAAACCTGTCGATTGCTATACACATTATTATATTTTTATAACTTTTAATATTAACAGAAAGAAAATAACACAACATGAAACCGTGAAATGATAACTGATCGAATAAAAAGAGGATGTTTTATCTAACTACAACATTTCCGGTGAAATAATTAAGAAGATTGCTATTTAATAAAATTCCAAAGATTTATACCATTAATATGATATGATGATTAAATTAATTTTGTAGCTTTCTTTTTGTATCCTTAAATAAAAGCTTAAATTCATAGAGAAACAATATTTTATGGTATTTTATAATATTAAAGATATGAAACGAATAACATAAAGAAAAAGACCGATCACAACTGGTCCAAATTCTAATTCAAACATTAAGGAACCCTCGGGACCCTTAACCACCAACGCAATCCAAGTAATTGTAAAGTTTAATTACTGCTTTAATAATCTCTTATGCACGGTATGGCGAATCCATAGATGAATATTTTCGTTACTCTTATATTGTGCGATTTACCCTCAAGCCATCGTTTGAGTTTCATGTCAGTAGAACTGCAATGCAGCCCTCAGACTGGTTCCGATAAAATTAAGACGTTACGTTCTGGGTTATCTTCTGGAGCTTTCCCCCATAACCTCCTGCTCCAACATCAGTGTCCGTTTTAGAGCCATCCGTGTACCACACATAGGAGTCGCAGACGGGTTCTGGTCTTAACTGTACCCAATTTGCTCATATCCGAAAATATAACTTTAAAATTTTGTTGGAAGTTAAATTTAGTTCGGCAGAAGTCGCTTACGAGAAAGTTGGTTTTCTTTAGATTAAGAGCTCATATCTGACTAGACTGAGTTTCATCATAAATAAAATTGCATCATTCTATACAATTCAATAGGGACTCAAGAAACCGGAAAGGTAAAATGAGGGAGTTATAAGAATTTTAACATATACTAGATCATTATAATCCGTAGTTCTCCTACACAACATTTTTCCTTTTTTTTTTTTTTAATATTTATTTAAGTTTGAGACAACAAACATATGTATGTATGTATATCATATATTTATTATCACACCTAGTAAATTGGAGCACTATTATTGTTGTTGTTTTATTCCAAACATAAGCCCAACCCTAACCCTGAAACCATAGTTATTGTGTAAGAATCTCTTCCACCTACACTTATTCCACTATCTCATCGTCATTATGAAGATATGATGATCATGATGTCAACTGTTTGCGATTTATATTTTCAATTTTTTTTGCTCAACTTTTTCGCGATAAAAAAAAATGTGGAAAAAATACTGCAAAAACACACATTTCTTAACGTTATTCATTAAAAGCGGCTAAGCTAAAGGGAACAGCAACAAAGACCTCAAGACGACAACAATAGGCGTTGAAAACGAAAGCGTTTCCAGAGAACAAAATTAAAAATAAAAAGCAGAATAAATCGGTAGGTTAACGACGACAATCAAATAAGCAGTACCTACACTCAACTCATTTAAAAGTGTCATTTGGAGATATCAATCGAATGTTAAGAATAATAAGAATAGAGTTAATGGATTTTTTTTTGGGGTTGGACCGACGACTATTTATAATTCAATACCCACTCAATTCAAGTTGTCAGTTAACAGAATGATATTGTTTACAAGGACTAATGTTCTTAACAGTAGAGTGAATATTCTTAGAGTTAGTATGAAATCTAGAAGCGACGACTATATAATATCCAGTAACATGCAAGGGTGCAATACCTCAAAAAGCAAACTGATACCGCACTCACTATTATCAGTCTTATGACAATGCCATACAATAAACCATTTCCACATATTTAATCTATTTTACCTGAATGCCACATTCAAATGCACAAATTTAATATGCTCTTTTCTATTTTATATGATTGAAGGGTATGATGGAAAAACGATAAAAAAAACCAAAATAATATAAGGTTTGTTTCATTTACTCATAAATCGTTTAGAGTTAGAGACGCAATACAATATTCTGCTCCTGAACACAGAAACTAAATTTCACAACCCATCTACCAAAACCTTTAGAAGTGAGTAGTGGATAAAAGTGATATTACTAAGTAACATCATCTATATAAAGAAACAGTAACATTGCATTTGAATTAAAATAAGTTAGATAATAACAAAAAGTCAGAAAGTATTTAACAAACAAATAAAAATGGGTAGTTGTTGTTCAAAAGATCACGATGAGAAGACATCATGGAGCCCCTATGAGGCCAAGAGTAATGTAAGTAATGATTCGATTGAGTTTCACAATTACCAATTAATCTAATCCAATCGAATTGACAAAATTTTGATTTGTCAGAGTACAACATCGATTATTGCGCAGCCATTGGATTATACTAGTAGTAATGGGGTTTATACTTTAAAACGCACAACAACAACATCCACACAAGATAATCCAGCAACAAGAAAAACTTCAAACACAGCTGATGAACCCCGGACAATAAATACAGCAGAAGCGGCAATAATAACAGTACCAGCAATCGATAAATAAAACAAATGTTAGTCTTTTAAAACTTTAATTTCCAACCGACTACTCCTCCTCTCCTCTCTGGTAAAACATTTCAAATATCTAACTACAATACATTTATATACTAGTACATGTATATATTGTAGATATAACATAAGTAATCTATATAGTTTTATACTGTTCCTGTAAGAATTACGCATACAGGGGGGGGCATGTGCATATGTCATTCGTATATTTAACCCAATTTCCCGTATAGATCACATTGATTTATTGCATTGTACTAAGTATTATCAAAACAGCAAAAACGTTAAAATGATTCATACAAAAGTATGACTAAGTTCAAAAATTTTCTTATTTTTGCATTAGTTTACGGGAAATATACATATGTAAGTGATAATATTGTACAAAAAAAAAAAAAAAAAACGAGTCAATAGTCACTTATACAGTATATACTATATAAAGTACATATGTATTTGAGAATTGAATAAAATACTATCATAAGGGAACGAATGGGATACTGTTCCGCTTCTAGTTGTTCCCTTGTTTGAAACATTGGTTTTGTTTCAAACTATACTACGAGTACGAGTCGAAGGCCATAGGAGCCAGTGCGCGCCCCTTCTGTTACGTTAAGTTTTTACAATTTGGATAACTAATAATAATAATTATATAATAGGAGTTTACTATCTATATCCTATATAGGAGACATACGTTATGGTATGTTTTGATAATATATATTTATCCATAAAGTTGATATGAATTTATTATCTCATTAGCCCAAGTTTTGGTTCAATCAATTTAATGGAAACTAATCCCTTACTTTCAAATTTGTTAAGATGACATTTTGTACATAATATTGGAAATACACCAAGCATATCCATCAGGTACATTCTCTTGAGTGGTCAGGTTATCGTGCCGATATCACTAATCAACCTAAACCAGGGACCATTCAATTCAGAATTGCTGTTACGTTTATAAAACCTTTTACTGAACACAAAAGTATTAACGAAGAACCCATTCTTTACATCAAGAGATAAAATAGTGAAATTCAAATTCAGAATGAATCATACATCCTTTTTTTTTTATCTTTTCTTCATTAACATATTTATTATGACCGACCTATGTGCATATTAACCATATGTGTCTATAATATATGAGGTGAGTCAGATGAAAAGCTTACGGCCTCAGACGGAGATATTATTTTTGATCGGTTTGGAATGTTTAGGTCAAATCATATGGCACAGTAATTTAAATTTTACAAAAACCCATCAGAGCGCAAACAATCAATGGCGATTACAAAACAATGCATAGATTTCCGACACAGCGAATATAACCAAAATTAACAAATTTTACTACAAATCCCCTTACATTCTCCATCATTCTATTATATTTTCCAAGGTGCAACTCTGCAAATACATATTTCCTATTTTCAATCAAATCTGAAGAAATTATTATATGAAACAAGAGAGTTGTAAAAAGGAATATTAAGAGGCCCCTTACAAATCGAATTATTAAAAAGTGTTCAAAATAAAGTAGAGTTTATTGAATTAAAAGGTTACAAAGATGTTCAAATAGAAATGTATTATTTGTTTTGTTCTCATTATTAAAGCCGGAAGCTTTTCATTTCACCCTCGTATATAGGAACTGTTGGAATGGTATTATGACATTAAAGATTGAAATTCCATTCAGGTGAAAATAAAAACAGTTTTATTTATTTCAAAACTGTTTGATTAATAAGATAAACAATGTCGTCTCATCGTAGTCGCCGTCGTCGTTAACCCGCCCAAAACAACTGATTATAGAACTATGAAAGCGCCGACCGTAAGATCATAGTCGAGACTATAGTATACATATACATATACATATGTACATATATGTTTATAATAGTATAAACAAGATATCATATATGAAGGTACTATAATAAAATTCTATTGCTTATGAACAAACGGAACGACATCTTTATCTTTAACATGCTTATACATGATAATATTGTTTGTTGAAAGAAATTCAAGTAGATAAAAAGCTACGGCGGGAGATTTCCTATTCATTATTTGTATTTTAGGATGAATATAGTAGTATAGTATATAGTAAGTACTTCTTATACAATACAAAAATAAATCTCGAGGTCAAGATAATATTCTGTTCAGATTGATTCATTAAAATTATAAGATAATAAGAGAATTGGAGTCCCACCAAATTTTATAGACGAGAGACAACGTTGATCGACGAATACAACTCAAGATCAAAAGAAAAAAAAAAAAGGAAAAAATATGACGTCGATTAGCAAAAAATTAAAATGGAAAAGAAATCAAATCAAAATTTGCAACGCAAATAATCAAATGAATTTAAAACTTTAATTGAATTACAATAAAAAACAAATGAACATCAAATGAAAAATTGAATAAAAAAAAATGGCAATTAAAAAAATTAAAGATAAACAAATTCTTGAATTCAAGAAACACAATCAATTTAAAGTTTATGTCTATAAATGACTCTATGAATGAATGAATGGGTGACTAAGTGCGGCCGGGGAAGAAAAGAGCAATGAAAATATCAAATGCGATTGGCATAGTTGAAGAGGGCATCAACACCACCACCAATATTCAGCCTCATATGCAAGGCGATTGAAGGAGGGATAGATAATATTACGCGATAAATTTTGGTTCCTACTGGTGTGTGCCCGGAATTCTTACTCTCTTACTCTATTCACAGTCATTCAGATTCTACTCATTTCTCTCATTCTCATCATTCTGTTTGTAGTCAGTCATCACTTTCTGCTATATGAGAAATGATGGGTGGACAGATGGACTGATCGACCAACTGACTGACCGATCTAAATTAGACATTCAATGAATAACCCAAACGCAAACCGAACGACGGACGAGTATACAAAGAAAACAAATTAAAATCAGTTGAATGGGGGGACGCGAAAAGTATCTACGAACAACAACAAAGAGTGGAGCTGATCAAAGCGGACAAGTATGAAGGGCGACAGCAAGTAAGAATTGCCAGTTGCCTCTGCTTTTTATTGTCAGTGTGCCAGTCAGTGTGGAGCTTGGTTGCTTGCTTTTGCTGCACACTGAAGTATAGACAGAAGTACTTTAGATCAGTACACAATCAGACATCACAAAAGAGCGACCGATCGACCATCAACGAGTAAACGAATAAAACGAAACTTAACCGGGGACAATAATACAACAACGGCTACGGAACGGAAAAGTATATAATATACAAATAATCGGCTACAAATAACATTTATTACTTCACTTTTAAATAGTATCTCGATCAATATCAACAAACACTGAGTGTGAGCAAGAATTTTGATAATAAAATACCGAAACCGAAACCAAAATCAAAATGCTAAAAACTTATACTGCATTTTTACTGATTTTGGCTGTGACCATGGCCAAGCAGCAACCGCAGGATGAAGCCATAATAAAAACTGAAGATGTTTCATCAGGATCTGGATGTTCGGAGTCACCTTATATAAGCAAAATTCCTCCATTATCAGATCACGATCATTCTCCGGAGCCCCTAAGTTTAGAGGAACTAAGTACATATGTACAACAATTGAACGATGCGGGTGTACGGACAACTGGTAATTTAAAAACCCTTAGCTATACGGAAATTTCACGTTTACTGGCACTTTGGCAATTGTCCCATCAGCGTAACTACTATGATATGAATGAAGAAAAACACAGCAAATCTGGAGCAGTAGAGTCTGCTGTGGCACCTCCACCATCATCGCAATCACAGACGCAACCGTCAGCACCCATTGATGAAAAAATTACTGCCGACGAAACAATTGTGGAGGATCAGCATAAAAAACATTTGACACGTGTTTAATTAGAGTAACATTGGTTAAATGTGGAATGTGCCATAGCATCATCAATTACAATAATGTAGTAAATTAGTTGATATGAATATATATATATAAATAGTTGATATAAAATGTAGCACGATAAACGCATAAATTTAGAAGGCCGCTATAATGGTGAGACTGGAAGAGGAAGTAAGGGGCGGCAGCAGCTTGAAGCGTGAAATCAAAGTAAAATAAATAAAAAAAAATTTAATGAAATTGTACATTATTATTATTATTTTAATAACTTAAAATTGTGTATTTGTGTTTTCTTTTTTTCTTTTATATAATTTAATTAAGTGAAACACACAACCCTTGAAACATCCTTAATTAATCAGAGTTGGGTAGAGGTAGACAAATATGGAAGGCTCTTCCAAAAATTTCTTGGAAAAAAAAAAAACAAAAAAAAAAAAAAAAAAAAAAAAAAAAAACACAATTTCTACATTAACCTTAGGCCAAGACTTTCAAATACATTTGGGAATTAGACCGATTTAAAATATATACTCTTACCACCCTTCTTAATTGAGGATTAAGAATCTTTATCATTGACATTACTGGATGAGAAGGATTTATAAGGACTAAAACACACTATTGTAAATCACCACACAACTTTGTAATTATAGTCGGTCTAAGAGCATGTAAGGATCCCCCACCACCCAATGACTATCTGAACACAATTTCCGCCTCCGTTTTCAAAAGCTAGAAAACCAACCAACAACACAATATAAATTTGAATCTTTTAAATTGAGAAATGCGTATTAAGAATATATATATGAGGCTTTTCTTTTCACCGGACCACTTTGTTGAAAATTTACAATTAAAGTTCCGAGTTAATAGTAAAAAACGGACTCAATGATTGAATGAATGTGATGAAGCCAAAAATACAATAGAAATTAAGATCCTCTCTTAACTTAACAAATACAAAATGCATATTGAATTTATCCTATATACGCTTTATAAGGTGCGTAATTGGATTACTTTGTTGTAAATTTATAATATTATGGTTCTGGTTTAATGGATCGACTAGATCAATTGCCTACTCTCCATATATTAATAATTTTGAATTGCCTTCACCTTCCCCTCCCCAAAGTTCGTGTAAAGAGAAAAATATTATTATCAAATGATACTAGAAGAGATTCGTCATATTAAGCACGCACTACGCAATAGTAGTTAATCCTTCCGTATCCATAGTTACTTCTTTGTTGTTTTGTTTTTTATTTTCTTCAGATGATGATAATGACAAATGATGATCTGTAGCATTGAAGCTATGTCCATTTTCGGAACTTGTACTCGTGACAACAACACGGGGCATTTGCTTACGCCTTAAATGGTTAGCAAGTGGTGGAACAAATAATTCATATTTGATGAGTGTGCAATCCATGTCAGTGTAGATGTGCGCGTTGTTCTTAGCCCTCGAAAGTTTTGCGTATATCCAGGATATCAGAAGACCGCAGGTAACAGTAATAACAAAGCCAATAAATGCATACCACATATAACTTATACGGTATAAATAGAAGTAATGATCTGATGGTGCTCCTGCTGCAGTTCCTTCCACTTTAAAAATATCATCGATGATGAACGAAGAAGACATGGACATGGGAGTTCCATCTGGCGAACAACCATCGATTGATATTGGAAGTGTTGGCGTGGGTGGTTTTGGTTGGCCAAAACCAATCCAAAAGCACATAGCCAAAGCAAGCAGCAATCCACTTACAGCACCGATTTGGTTAGTGCTTGTTGTGCACATGCCTAGCATAAAGAGCCCCAACAATGGACCACCAATAATGCCAAAAATAGACAGTGATGCTTGCAATAAACCACCAATGGAGCCGGCAAGGAAAGCGAGACCAATACAAACGCCACCATAGAATATGGACAACAACTTGGAGTACCACAGGTTCTGTTGCTCGGTGAGCGTTCTTCGGACGCAAGCTTTATACAAAGGCTTTAGATAATCCTCAAGTGTTACGGCAGCTAATGCACTAATCGCCGACGAAATAGTTGACAAACTTGCACAGAAAATTCCTGATATAAATAGCCCAGAGAGTCCAGCGTATTTACCCATCGTGTCGACAACAAATAATGGCATAACCTGGTCGGGTGATGACACCCGACCCGATTTCACAGGATCACAGTCCTTGTAGTACCAATAAATACAAAGTCCAGACAGGCATGTGGTTACACTCAGTAGACATAAAATTGGTAAACACCACCAGAATGCCGACTGCGCAGCCTTTTGATTACGAACAGAGAGCATACGTTGAACTTGCGTTTGATTGACACCAAAAATTGCCAAATATGTGAAGCAACCACCAAATATCTGGGTAAGCCAAGTGTGTCTTACGGTTGGATCTACACTAACGCTGCTAAAATCAATGCGACCATTATCCACAGCTGTCTGCCAAATAACATCTAGTCCACCGGCCTTTATTGAGGCGCATATAATCACGCTGAAAATCGCTACGAACATCAACAGTGACTGATAGATGTCTGTCACAAGTACCGCTTTCATGCCACCAAGCGTTGCGTAAAAAGTACACACAACCCCGACAATGACAATAGAAAAGATCTGATTTAAACCAGTCACAGCCTCCAGAGACAAGGCGGGAGCGAAGAGCACAATACCCATATAAAGTATCATTTGCAATGAGAAGGCAAGTGAAGCGCAAAGACGTGTAACGTAACCAAAGCGTTGTTCCAAATACTCGTAAACACTCGCCGTCTTTAAGCGATAGAATACCGGCAAGATCAGATAGACGACAATGGGTGTCGAGATCACGTACGATATATTGATTAGAACAAACATTGTGCCATATTGATACATCTCCATTGATACACCCAAGAGGGTCACAGCAGACATGAAGCTTGTCATCAGACTAAATGCAACTGGTGTAATGCTCATCGAACGGTTAGCAAGTAAATACTCTGTTGTACTCTGTTGCTTACCACCCGAGAATCGATAGTACAATCCAATCGCAATTGAAATGAGGAGCACAATGGCGAGTATTAAGTAATCCCAAACGCCTAGTGTAGCCATGCTGAAGTCTTTATATATCCTTTTGATTGTTAAAAAAAAAAAAAACAATCAAATGATTTTTGGCGCTGGCAAGACAATACTTCGAAGTTAATCGCTTTACACGTTTCTGTATGAGAGATTAACGCAGCACTTAGTAGAACACTTAAGCAACCAACTAGTGTGCCGTTGTGTTCTCTTATCAAAGTACCTCCTTCTATTAGTTTATTGCACAACAAAATATCGACAGTCTAATAAAAAGAAAACACAATTTATTGAAACTAATCTTTATGATGACGACTACGACGACGACAACGACGATGATGATGGTGACAATAGTTTAAAACAACTTCGCTAAAATGCACAGTCACAACAACGAGCTCATGCTCCGGCGGTCAACAACTACGGACTAATGAGAAGAAAACTTATTTTTAAATTTGGAGAACAAACGCACTACAGACAAAAAAAAAGTTACAATGGCACAAGGCGGCGGCACTAACCATCTTCTTATCCTAATGTCACAGCAAGTATAGAGAAAAGCATCGATCGAGCGAGCAAGCGAGCGAGTTTTAATGGCAAGGAGAAACTGGAAGAGCGAGACGACAATATACAATGTTGGAAATTAATTCTTAAGTCAGCTAGGCTAGTAGTAGTAGTTGGATGATAATACATATTACCAACTCTGCTAACTTGGCGTTTTCATTCTGCGGCTTATTAATTCTAGACGCTGGTTCTGTTATTGTTGTTGTTGTTGTTGTTGTTCTGTCCATAAATATTTGTTTGGCATTCCAAGTTTGTTGTTCTTTAATTAATTAAACCAAAGCAAAACTAATAAAATGAGTCAATTTGCTTTGTAGATTATAAGATTTTTGTTTATTGCGTAATTTTGCGTTAGCAATAAGAAATTTGACAACCATTTGGTGGTGGTAACATAGAGAACCACTGACTACACTCACTCTACTCTGCCTTGCTTAAGTGTCCATGTCCATGGCATTGTGCGATAAGCTATACGAGGTATAAACTAACAAACACATAAACCTAAAATTCTAATGCGGAAGACAAATTTGCGATCGTAGTTGATAATCAATTTGTATAATAGTAATAATAACAAAACTGGAAGGGAACAAATAATAGTAAAGTATCTACTCACGGTAATCTGATACCAGCCATAAGCATTTGGCGTTAATTTACGCGAATTTCCAAATTTTCCTCGCGGTATCGGTGAACCCTTACGACGTGGCAAAGAATATTCAGTGAACTAAAGAAGATTCATATGGGAATAAATAAAATAGCCAAATTCCAATCAATAAAACCACCAACTTACTCTGTCATCACAAGGTAACATTTCACGCATCATGTCCTCATCTTCGGCAAGATGTGAACGCAAAGCGGATTCCGAGATGCGCAAGCGAACCCCACCGTTTTGTTGAAGTGGTGACGGTTTGAAGCTAACGCGGCGTGTGCTATTGCGTTGCTTGTGGTCATCATTAGCTAAAGTAAAAACAAAAAAAAAAAAAAAATTAAGATTTATGTGCTGCCAATAATGAAGGAGAAATGGATACTTACATGAATGATTACCTTTTAGTGCCGGCGGATACCTGGTACCTCCATCACTATTGCGATTATTGCCGCCAGAATTGTTATAATTGCGTGGGCCTCCACCGCCGCCACCACGTTTGGGCATTTTTGTGTGCTGCCTGTTTAGTTTAACGGATTTTCTTTTTTGTGCTGATACACACACACACACACTTAACTTATTTTTCCCAAACACGTAAATTAGTAGCAGCAAACAAATTGACAATTATTATGAAATTATCACAATATTTTTTTTTTTTATTTTAATACCCGTTTTTCCGTTCTATAATTTCTCTAAACTCTAAAAACCCTGACAGTTTATATTGACAGGGTTTTTTATATAACGTTCGACAATTTCAAATTTTTAGAATAATAAAAATTTCGACAAAAAAATGTGTCTCAATCAACATAAAAGAAGCACAACAATACACACAGAGAAATATAGTAAAGTCGGAAATGCCCCTTGATATTGTTGTTAATCAGCACTACATGTGAAATTGACTGAAATGTACTGCCAACTTGATTAAAATTTAATTTATCGAACCATCAATCGATTGTTATGCATATTAGCGACCTGCATGAATACATTCTATGTCGTTTTGACATGGGATCTCTAGTGCGTATCAATTGCATTGTAGCAGACATTTCAAAAAATTACACATTATTAATATTTTATTTAAGCAAATAATTAAGCAACAATCAAACATACACTAGTTTCGGATGAAAAAGCAAACTTGTTAAGCGAAATATACGAACAAAAAAATCACATATGGTGCATTTACACAGAGCTGAAACTGAAGCATTTCAATGTAAATCAGTTTTGGGCTTTTCCTTTTGTTGTTATGTTTTGGTTGTATGTACATTCAAATGGAATGTTGCGTAAGTTAAGTGTCCCCACTTGACTCTGAACCATTACGCTGACTTCGTCTGTTCCAGGTTCAGAAATATAAAATAAAGAATAAAACAATGTAGCACAAGCATAAGCGGCATACGCGTCGACTTTGCTTCCAAAGCATATGCTTGCTGAGCGTAAGCGTCGACTCCGCTTCCGTAGCTTATGCTTGCTAAGTATTATTAAGACCTATATGATGAATTTAGAATAAATTAGTCTTAAGACCTATATGATGAATTTTAGAATAAGTTAGTTTTAAGACCTATATGATGAATTTTAGAATAATTTAGTCTTTAGACCTATATACTGAATTTTAGAATAAGTTAGTCTTTATACCTATATGATTGATATAATAAAACTTAACTCGCGCACGTTAGCTAAATTTAAACGTAATGATTGGAGAGAAAACTTTCTTCACTTACGAGTTGACAAACTATAGTTGTTATAATCTACAATTTTCTATCCCTCAAAACAGCACGCATAGTCACATAAAGTATTTAGAGTAATAAAAAGTACCTGGGATTATAATTAATGTAGATTATTTCATCCTAAAAATAAATTTAACAAATAGTACAATAAATGAGCTAGTTTAAAAAAAAAAGGCAAAGAGTTTTCAGTTTCAGTTTTTATTAATACAAACAAAATTACATTAAAACAAATAGGTTGAAATTGCAAAACTAATGATCTCCCAAAGTTTCCGGATCAGAATCGCTGGTTCACACTTTCTTACACAAGCACATTTATTCAGTTGTATTAATGAGCTCTTTTCCAAATTCCCAGTGGACAAAATCTTCGTAAACGAATTATCGCCACCAGATCCGAAAATGATACGAGAATAAATCATATTTCGCTTAGTTTGTGGCAAAGATATCTGCGATCCTTTTTCGAGCATCTTAACGAATCGTATCTGATATCGTTTGCAAACATTTAACGAGTCTTTTCTGCTATCGTTAACCATCATTTTATAATATTTTTTACGAATCTTTAACGATATTTTTTGCGAAATGTTAACGATCCTCTTTCAATATTACTTGTGAATCTTTGACGTTACGTCTTGCGAATCTTTAAACACAACATGCACCTATGCAAATTGAGAAAATGGACAAAAAATATACAAACCACAAAAATCTATAAGAATATTTAACCCTAAACTAAAGAAACATAAACCTATGGAAATTGAGTAAAAGAAAAAAAATATGTAAGTGTACGTAACACTCAAGAACCTTTGATGTGAAACATCTTTGAAATAAAGAGTCCAGTCTCCACCATTGTTGTGTAACACAGAATCTCTGTCTCTTTTCAGTCAGTTGCTTATGATCCTGATCCTTGGAGTTTAAATAATTCATGCAATTGTTCTTCTGATTTGTTTTATTCATACACTTAGTTTTAATTCTTCTTGTTTTAATATAAATTTTGGCAATATGTTTAATTTTGCTAACAATAAACATTCTCTTTTTATGTATTGTATATTTTTGACATCTTATCTTAATCTTAATATATAAAATTCGAGTGTTCGGAATTTCGACAGCATTTTTCTCCTAAACGGCTGGACCGATTATGATGAAGTTGTACTTATGGGGTCATGTAGATGGGTCTTAGCATTAGTTGGACCTGGTAGATGGCGCTGTTGTCGAGATTTATACAGTTTTTTTAAACAATTTTTTAACATATTTTTATCTAGCGTAACCTTTAATAAACTATTTTGTAGTAAGTATTAAGTTTTTTGAAAACCACTGCAAGACCAAGCCCAAAACGTTTTTTACGTTTATTTGTTGCTATGCTTTGGTTATTGTTATTGTTGTATTTTTCCTTTTTGAGTACGCACAAGAGTATGGCGCTCTTCGTTCTCTTCTTTTTGTATATGATATTCAGAGTAAATGGGCAAGAGAGAGATAGTGTGTTTCGTCAAAGACTATATAAATCAAAGACTATAGAAATATATAGACTGGACTATGCACTCTTAAATTTAACAGTATTTGATGCGGCCGAAATCAGTCCTTCCTGATTATTTCACTCAAGGAATGAATTTCACTGAAAACAAATTAATTGAAAATATATTATTTTTCAACTTTTTTAATACATATAATTATATAGAAAGGGTAACTCAATAATGATGTCATCATCAAACTAATGGATACAAAATCTTAGCACATTTTTTTTTAATTGTCAAAGATTGTCGAATTCTAAATAAAAACACAGTTGAGTGGGTGACATTGGCGTCAATATATATTCACCGCAGGCTATTCAAATAGGGGAACTCTTAGCCCCATCTATGACAAGGAAGTGACTAAATTCATAATTACAGCACTAAAGTTTCATTAAGTTATAAAAATAAAGGCACAAGGAGCTCAAAAAGTATAGGCTAGATAGGCAGCTCTAAGCTTAAGATGCAAATTCTAATTTAATATACATAGTACCTAACTCAAAATTGGCCTTTTAAGTAGATTAAGAATTTAAATACTTTAAGGAAAAGTATAAAGACCATTCAATGTTAATCCTGTTAAGGCATAAATAGCCTAAGTAACTAACCATTGTTTGGGTTTATTAAATTATTCATGATGCACAGGAATTCAAATTTAAGGAAATTATTTGCTCTCCCTATTAGCTGTAGAGTATGTGTTACATGACACTCATTCGACGTGTGTTACCAGTTTAAATACAATACAAAACAAATGACTTATTAGAAAATTCTGCTATAGGGAAAAGCTAGCCAAGTCAAACAGAACCGTGCGTTTGATAACAGGTGCACCTTGGTATGTCTGTAATCCCATGAAGCATCAGGACCGAGGGGGACGTTTACCCTCTTTTGTGGGAGATACTAACAATTTTTACAACAGCAGATTCAACGAACGACTATCGCTCACCAAATTCCCTAGCGAAAACTGTTGCTGTTAATACAGCAGCTAGAATATGACTGAAGAGACTCCATCCATATGCGCTTCGGATGTGATTGGAAAGATAAATTAAGTTAAATTCATAATTGCATATTACTATCTATTAGTCACTGTCAATTATTATTACTCTTTGTCATTCTTGAATACTATTACTATCCTATTTTCTAAGTATGTACTTAGTTTGTTAGATACTTTTAAATGAACGCAATTTGTTTATCACTGTAGTGCTCACAAAATAGCAAGTGATGTGCTTATTCTTAATAAAATGTTTTAAAAATATTAAATGAAAGAACAGCAGTATCAGATAAAAAGTTCTTTCCTAACCTCCTTGGTGAATGTTGCGTCTATACTACAATGTTTCAATAAGGTTCGTTTCATATAATAAAGCACTCTGTCTGATAACTAATAGAATCCTTCATGGTCTTTTTGCTTGATCATATAGATTTTAATCTGAGAAGATTCTATCTTTATTAGTAGTATACTAAAACCGATTAATATTACTTTGAGAATTAACTAAAAGGAAGCAGTAGATCAAAGGAAATCTATCAAAGGAAATGTGCCCTAGAGCCTCACATGCCATGTTTACTTTAAAAGTTCAGTTTGTTAAATTTTAAAAAGCGATAACAAAAACAACTATTTCTATTAAATTTTAAATCATATGAGAGAAATAACGCTGCTCTTTTACTGAAGAAAAAGGTCGAAAATTACTTACTTTATTACTGGTTTTCCAATGCAATATTCTACAGACCAACGAAGCAGTCTCTAAAGCAGTCCTATCTAATGTCATCGATCGTTTTCAAATTCCTAGCAGTCTGTGTGGAAGATCTTGAAAAGTATCGAAATCAATTTGGATATTTAAAACCGCATGCAAATAATGTAGAAAGAAAAGGTCAACCAACCTTGAATTACCTAAAACTCGTCAGAGTAAGGTGTAATGTCATTTCGATAAAATTTGCGAGGATGAACGTTTCCAAGTTCTCAAAAGCTTCAATGGTGTATTGGACATCAACATTTATCAACTGAGATCGCGTGTCCTTGGAATGAATGAAATTGTATAATGATCGCTTGGTCATCGCTGTTTGTCGGCATATCAGAGGTGTATAAGGAGAACGCTACGAGAACGCTGCCCTGTGAGACACTGGCTCACATACGCCTGATTCCATCTTTAATCTCAGCAAAGAAGGTGCGTCCTTAAAAGAAACTTTTTAAATATTGGAACTGCTGGCCAGGTTGAAGCGCTTTGATTTTATGAAGCAGCCCATCAAACCAGACCGTATCGAAGGCCTGCTTCATATCCAAGGTGATTGCGGAGGAATATTGTTGTTTTAAACTGGTGATTAGGAATAGCTTCCTGAATTTTGGAGAATAGTTTAAGTTATTATTGTTGCATTACAAATATAAAAAGTAATTTGTCATATAGTTTTGATTCGCTTGCAAACCAAGTAGAAATAAAGTATTTTCACCATTCAAGATTTCATTCATTTCTTTTTATTCAAAAATTTTTGTTGATAAGAGGACTTTTATTTTAATTTTTCACTAATTGTAAAAAATATAAATTTGGCGAGACAGAAAAGAAAAGCGTTTGTTTATTCAAAGTTCCAGAATTTATTTCCAGTTTTTCGTGATGTCGTCAGCTACCTTTATTTACTGGAAGGGATTTATGGAAAAACACACATTTATTGTTTTAATCAATTGAATTTATTGTAGTTTTATTATTTCAAATCAATTTCGTAATTATCATTTTTCTGTTTAAATTAATACTTTCTATTTTTTTTTTTTTTTTTTTTTTTTGTTTACTTTTCTTTTGAATTTCTAAACACTTGGTAAAATATTTATTAATTTAATTAAATATTGTATTTTTGTTTAGATTTTTTACATAAGTATCTATCATCATCATTTAAGGCTTTCTCTTACTCATCGTTATTATTCGAGTTCGTTAATTAATTTAATAATTCTATTATTACATACTTTACTGTTAAATAATTTTAATTTTGATCGTTCTATTCATTTACTAACCATAAATATTGCCGAAAATCTTTTATTTTTGATTGTTTTATTGATTTTTTTGTTAGAGAAATTAAATTTAAAAAAATTAACGCACGAACGACAAAATTTTCCATTTCTTTTATATATATGTAAATGTATGTAAATGTGTAAGGTCAATTTTAGTTAGGGTATTATAATATATGTAATTCTAATGATCGATGATCGATTTGTAAATATTTGAACATTCAAATCCAATTAATTCAATCTTATAAGTTTTTTCTAAAGTCTTACACAGCTCAAAAGTTATTTCAAGCTCATTTTAAAGGAATTTAATTTTTTTAATGATTTTAAACTGATTAATATAAATATGTACGTACTTAACATATACAATATAAAAAGTAAAATTCGTATAGCCGGATGGACTCGAATGGAACCCAGTACCCTCCAATCATTTCGAAACTTAAAGAATATATATTGTATTGTATATTCTTTGGATATTTTAAGGATCATATTGATGAACCAAAAATTGATGTACCATAAAATAACTCTTTCAACTCAATAAATCAAATGTCCGGGTTCTATATACTTAGATCTTAAAATTTCCATTATCAAATAATGCTAGATTTCTTCGACATTTTGATTTTGTGAGTTATCTATTCAATGCCTGGGTACAGGGAAGAAAATAAATACATGAGTGCCAATGAATTATTAAAGAAAAAATGTAATATAATTAAAGAAAAAATAATACATATGGTATTAGATGCCCTTCTATAGTAGATTGGCTAAGAATTTGTAAATGTATGGCATATTGAGATATCATTCCAATGAAAGCAAGTATTTATATTTATTCCCTTGAGGTTGGGGCAGATAATTAGAGGGAATCTAATTCAAATATTGTATGTAGACCATATCCATATTATAAATATGCATACATTCCTCTTTCTTGAATGTCATAGATTGGATATATCTATTTAACAGGGCAACAATATTTTCATAATTTCAGTTCAAGGAATATTTTGTAAGCCTTTCATTGTCGTTCGGCGATATAAGTACTATGTATGTATGTATATACTACATATACCTATGTTCATTAGGGTATCATTAATTCATAAAATCTTTTTTATGAAGAATTTTATTTAATAATTTTCTTGTTTTTTTGTATCCATTAATAATAATATTGTATTATTTTTTATCAATGAGTAACAGTTTATTGATTGATAGAGATAATTTTTTTATTTTTTCTATTATTAATTTTAATTAAATTTAATTTTGTTTTTAATTTATTTAATATTATTTGGTTAATTTTTATATGATTTTACTTGTGTATGAGTCTGTGTGTCTCGGTGTTAATAATAATTCTTTAAATAAATAAATAATATTAAAAAGAAAATTAAAAAATTTTTTTTCAAATTTTTGTAGTCAAAATTAAAGGACGGCAAATTAGTTGCGAATTACAGTCAAACTTCCGTAACTTGACCAAAACAAATTAACACATGTTACATCGTAGTGTCGCTGATGACATACCTAAACGTCTTCATTTATGTGTTTTGTTGTCTCGTTCAAACTCACAGAACTTGATTTATTTTTGAGTTTATTTTCAATTCAAAAGCTTGGATGATCGAACCACTTGTTAAAGAATGGTTTGTAAAATATGATGAACAATTTTTACAAGCAAAATTAGAAGTATAATTGTCCGACACGTCCAAAAAACTTGCAAAACAAATTACAATCTATTGGATTGGCATTTTTTCCATCAAATATTAGATCCAAATTGGTACTGATTGGCCAGGGAGTGATTCAAAATCTTAAAATTAAAGCATGATATTACTCTTATGAACATTGAATCAATCATATATCAAAAGCATGGGATATAGACGTCAAGAGTCAGATAATAGCCATTATTTGGTCTACATGGAACTAAGAACATGATATACTTTTAATTTTATTGACTTATATTGAAAAATATCGATGCTTGATGGAAGCTGATTACTAAACATGGATAAGATTGAAACGTAATATAACTTCAACAACTACTTTTGAGGATTATATTGATGTGAACAATGAGATTTGCTCTGCATGGTTTATTTCATATAACGACATTAGTGAACATTATTGCTCAGATCTAGAAAGTTAAATTTCAAATGGAGCCATAGTAGATGATAACGACGTCTCGGAGGATGAATCTATAGAACATATTTCCAAGCAAGATGTAGCGGACAACTTTTCCATTTTAAATACATGTTTAACGACGATCTCTTTTTACTCACTCTAAATATAAATAATATAAAGGTTCAAATACAAAAATCTGATTATTATAAGAAAATTTAACTAGAAAACATGACCTTAAGTAAATAAAAATGTTTGTTATTCAATAAAAGTAGTACTACTTTCGCCAAATTTCTGAGTTTTCGAATAATGGTGATGCGAGTTATAAAATTTCGGCTGTTGAATAACAGACATTTATCTCGAAATCTTCTTTTCAGAATAGAAATCATCATCATTATCCCATCGATACGTTCAGATATGGAACCATAATTAAAATACAAGTTGCTTGAAATTACTTATGAGGAAGTTATCGTACAAATTTTAACTCAAAAGCTTTAATTTGATTAAATTTATTTTAATAAATAATTCTGTAACTCGAAGTCTCCATAAATCAAACAATTCTTTTCTGATCATTATGATAATACGAGTTATGGAAGTTCGACTGAATTTAATGAAATTAATAAAAATATGAAATTTTGTATGCATTTTACAGCGCATTTCTTATACCTTTCACACATACATTTTATAAATATTAATCTATTTATTTAATTACTATTTATTTATGTACAATACGTATGTACATACGGACATCTCCCGTGACAGGACATTTCCATTGGAACCGTAGGTGTCCATCCATGGGATATTTTACTGTATATCTCTATAATGATCATCACGGAAAAATTGGTCGATCAACTCATATCAAATTTATGAACCAAAAATTGATGTATCCATATTAACAATCTTTGTCGGACACCAATATGTGCATAATTTTTTCAGTAATTTTTTTTAAATTTCTTTTCTGCTTTTCATGAAAACTATTAAAATACATACTTATGTCGGGTGTAAAAAGCATACGTATAATATTCGATGGAACCGAATCTGAATATGCATATTAGAATTCTGTCCTATTTATTTAATTCATTCATACGGAACTTAACTAAAATTAATTAATATCACAACAACATCATTTTCATTTTCTTATACGCGATAATCTCTCTAAATTATTTAATACATACTAATTTTATAAATTAAGCTTAAGAAAAATTTTTGGTATTTTATTCCAATAAATTTTTGTTGAATTTTATAAAAATAATTTTTTTAATTACTACTGGTTCGTTTTTTAAGTAATGGTTTAAATTAATTTCAATTATATTTCTTTATATTTTATTTTAAATATTTTTATAAATTATATTATCTAAGTTTGTGCGCAGCCATTACAGCCAGTTTTCACTGCATTTATGAATGTTTATATACTTTATCATCATCACCGTGTTAAATGGCTTTGAAGTACAAATATATTACTTAATGCCTTTAGTAATAATTTTTATTATTTAAATAATAATAAAGACAAATAATAAATAATACAAAAAGATCAGAAAGAATTAAAATAAAAGTATTGAAGTAATCTAGAAAAATAATACATAATTTTTTTTAAATATTATCAATTTTTAAATTCAATAAACTATCAGGTGAAATTCTAAAATTAATTCAAACGATATTCCCCATATACCATAATTCATATGACAAGTGTTAAATTCATTTCTAATTAATTACCCAAAATATTTTATTTGTTAAGACTTTTTATATACACTTTGCAACAGTGTAAACTTGACAAATTTTTTATATAAAATCTTTTTTTGACCCAATTCAAATAAGTACTTTCTAAGTAAGTACAAAATATAAAACAAAATTACATTTTCAAGTGGTAGAAATTAGTACCGAAATTTGTCATACTTGTTTTATATGCCAAGAACCTTTCATTATAAGTTTGGGAGGAAAGTGGAAGGAGTTTGTAACATACCTATGGTTAGTTTATTAATTATAGATACTATTGTATATTTAGAAATGGATGATAGTGAAAAGTCTGCATACTTTTGCATAGGTTCTTCATTTATCATTCTTACCAAATACAATCCATTTATCGAACTACTTTATATCATATGGCTCTATGTAAGTTAACATAAGTAATAAAAAAAAGAGAATAATTTTTCCCAATACTGTAGGAAGGCAAAACGACGGAATAGTCCCATTTTTCTTATAATTTAATTCTGGATCAGATAGTCTGGTCTATTGTACATGTAAAGTCAGTTATGGCATTTATTACATACATTTATCTATAAAATCGTAGATTTTGTCAGTTTTTTTTTTTTTTTTTTTGTTTGTTCAAGTTTCAATTAAAAGCCACTCATTAGATTCCAAATCAATTTATTGAAACACAGGAAACTTTATTTAGCGCATGGTATTTCATCAAAACTGACCCACAAAATATTATTTAATTTATGATTTATTAAAATTTAAAATATGTTAAATGTGCAATGCACCCAATTCTAGTCTTCCTACAGTATTGCGAAAAATTATTCTCTTTTTTCTACGTAACTTGTATATGATATACGCTCAGTACATTGGATATGCTAAATAGTAAATTTTAAGATTATTTCTATATAGTAGTATATTTAAATTTATAGTCTTACATTATTGAAAGAGTTGTTGAAATACAAAGTGTATTTTACATACGAGGAAGTATATATGTATTTTAATATCCCTCACATTTGGGTATCATTGGGCTTATCACTTTCTCCGTGATGTCCGTTTGTTCAAATTACTCACTCCTTGCAACTCATGGAATTCAAGAAATAAATACGAAATTCTAAGACTTCAAGAAAAGTTTATATAAGAATAATGGTTAATAAGAACCACCATAGTAATTCAAAACTCTTCATCATTATTGTATAATGAAAAACGGAACCAACTGGTTTGGAATAGATCCTGAGTTTGATAAAAAAAAAAAAAAATATTTAGTAAAACATATATATAAAAAATATTATATGTATTGTTATTTGGTAAAATTGATCTGATTAATTGGATCCATTAGATTAGATCAGATGAGATTACTTTCTACTATTATAACCACTATGAACGGATTTGATTTTGATTGATATAAATTTTGTTCTGATTTTATTTGTGAAAGGTTTTTAATAATCTTCATATTTTTATAATACTATTTTTTATTTTATTTTGTTGGTAATAATTGTATCTTTTTTAACACATACAAATGTTTGTTATTTAATGTATGTATATAATAATAATATATATAAAATACTCTTCACTTAGTGAATAGTATAATAAGTTTATCATGAAGTTTGTAATGCAAAGAAGGAGACAACGTAGACCCCATAAAGTATATATATTCTTGATCAGCGCGACAAGACGAGTTGATCAAGCCATGTCCGCCCTTCTGTATGTATTCAAACTAGACCCTAATTTTTTTTTTTTGAAATTTTGCACGAAGCTTTCTTTTTACCATACGCAGCACATTTGTCCGAATCAGCCGAATCGGACCACTAGGTTGGGTAGCTCTCATTCATTCGGACTATCAGGAGGGGTACCTCCCTTACAAGCTCCCTACTCAAATTCATGTTCTTATTAGAAAAACGTTTTTGTTTTTATGATATCATAATGAAATTTGAACACAATAAGTTTGTAATTCATATTCATAAACCATGTTAATTTCAAGATCTTAGGATTACTCAAGATCGTATAGCTCTCATACAAAAAACGTTTTCAAGGGACTGCGTGAATAGTTGAAGAGTATTACATCTTCGGCATA
Organism: Amiota albilabris; assembly: GCA_037040105.1. NCBI lineage: Eukaryota > Metazoa > Arthropoda > Insecta > Diptera > Drosophilidae > Amiota > Amiota albilabris. The sequence goes on from JBANCV010000240.1 coordinate 34,099, forward strand.
GTCGAAGATACCCTTCTTTCTGATTTTATTGCTATATTATTATTATTTTTTTTTTTTTTGTTTTGCTCCTATATAATTTTAAATTGTTTTAATTTCATATTTTTGTTTTTAATTGTAAAAATAATTAATTAATTTTTAATAACAAAAATATGGAAATTTTCAAAAGTACAGTCAAGCTAAATTTGATTAGTTAACATTGTATTTATAATATCTCTGGATTTTTGTTCTTATTTTAATTTAATTAATTATTAGAGAAAAAAAAAAAGGAAAAAGTTGAACAAATATATTGAAAAAAAATATTAAAATAAAAATAAATAATTTAAAATTGTATTTCTAAACTAATTTATTCGAATATTATTATTTTTTATAGTTTTATTTATTAATTTTTTAATAATAATAATTTGTATTTTTTTATATATTTTTATTTGCTCCTTTTTTTGAATTTACTAATATATAATTTATTTTTTTAAGTGTTGAGAGTGCAAATTGTTATTAAATAATTATTTTTTTTCTTCCATATTATTTTATTTGATTTTTTTTTTTTTTTTTTTTTTTTTTTTTGTTATTAGAGGTTAGAGATTTGTTGTCTTGAGTCAGTCGTCAAAAACAGTACTATGTATGTAAGCAGTATGTTTTCCATTAACAAAATAATAAAAAATAATTAATGAATTTAAAAACTATAATTAACTATGTAATTTGATTACAATTAATATTTTATCTCTAACAAATTGACCTAAGCTTTGATCGATTAGGTCGATTGTTGATGTGACTAGCAAATTAAGAAAATAAAAAACAAATTAGATACATACATACATATTATATATGTATGTATTTTCGAATTCTCTAGATGATCTTTGGAATGTGTTCTTTTTTCTCCACAGGATTTTTCTTTAATTTATTTTAAAGAAAAACTGCTAGGAAAAATCGTAAACCTAACTTAACGTAAACAACATAAAGACACAATTACAAAGGCGTTCGCTTTTCAAAAAAAGTAACCAAATGGGGTAAAATCCTTTGATTTTTATTAATGACTAGATAATGAACAGGGTTACGGCGCCATAAATCTCATTTAATCAGGGGTAGCCATTTGTTCCGCCGCCAAACTAAATACTAGTGTGTTGAGTTATTTATAACGCACACACGAAATTCAAGAAATTTCCCAAGGGCTCAGTAATTGAAATTGCTTGTCATATCCTAGTCAAAATTCAAAGATATTTGATGCCAGATTTTCAGTTCGTATATGCTAAATACGAAAATAAAATAGCCATTAAATGAAACGGTGAGTGGGAGAGAGAAAGAGGGACATAGAAATGATAGTAAAGGTTAAAAAAAACAAGTATGGGAGTGTAAAGAATCACTTTAAACTTTGGCACAAGCCATCAAAGCATACAATCATGACACCTTAGATATTAGTCTGTGCCCCATTACCACCACCGGAACCACCACCACCACCACCTACACCTATAGAGACACTACTAGGTGCACCGGTAACGCCACCGCTATTGCTACCTCCAACACTACCAACAATGTTACTATTAACCAAACCAATACCACCACCACCACCACCACCACCAATAGTATTACCACTCGTATTACCACCACCTCCATTGCTAGCATTAAAAGGAACACCATGCTGCATGGATAACCCAACGAGTAGCTCATGTTCGGTCTTAGCTTGACGTAACCAGTTGCGTAAATCCCGAGTACGTTCTACAAGACTAGTTGTATAGTTAACAGCACGTGGACTTTGAGAGACGATTGTATTCGCTGCTAGTATGGCACCACCCATGGAGGTGTGCATTCGGCCTGCTGCTAGTTGACGATAAGTTTCTAAACGATCGGCCAGAGTTGGTATGGATTGTGGAGCATGTAGAACTGCAGCTGCAGCAGCGGCAGCAGCTGCTGCGGCGGCATTATTTTGAGCGGCAGATGTTTGTTGTTGCTGATGATGATGTTGGACTTGATGGTGGTGATGTTGTACCAAACCAAGTGTTGCTGTTGATGCAGCCAACGTGGCATTGCTACTGTTATTGCTTAACATATTTGACCAACTCAATTCACTGGGTGAGATCATTGGTATAGACATTGTTGTAGTACCGCCACCACCAGCACCACCAACATTACCGCCGCCAATACCTAAGGCAAGACAAGAGATTCACTACGTATTGTAACATACACTTTGCTGTGAGTACTCACCTGGATTATGTTCAAGGCCACGCCTTTGCCCTAAGATATCGAGGATTTCGCGTATTTCAGCATTTAATATCTCGAGATTTTGTATGCATTCATTAGACTCCTGTTGAAAATATTCTTTCCGTTTGTTTAAATTCTGCATGTCAGTGCCGCTAGCAAAGTCAGTGCTACTAAAACCAGAACTTGAATGCGATGACAAATCACTCAACGTGGCAGCATCGTCCTTCTGCTGTTCGACGCTTAATAAATCCACGTTGGCAGGTTTCTCTTTTTCATAGATTCTCAATAGGCTTTGCTCTAAATGACGCAGTCGTATGACTTTCTCGCCCAGCAATGCTCGTGTTCGATGTAAGTTTACTTCCATTTCGGTAAGTTCTTTTTCTTCTTGTATCAACTGATCGAGTGTATGCCGAGCAATGGTGGTTTTGTGACGTTGCTTGATCTCACGTTGACGAGCACGAAAATTGGTGCGCTGTGTACGCAAAGATTCCTTGGCGCGACGAACAGAATCCCGTTCCAAATGTATTCGGTGCTTAAAGAATTCCAATTCAGAACTAGTGGTACCAGCAGCACCAATACCGCTAGTACCGCCGATACCACCAGCACCAGTTCCTGCTACCCCTGAGGCATGGTCATTTGAGATATCGGTAAATGGGTAACGTAGGTGATAGGTTGTATCGAGAGTATTGTCCGGAAATTGATCTTCAAGATCTTCAAGTTTTTGCAGTTGATGACGTAAATTCTCAACCGGTGTACAAGGACGATCGAGTTTGGTATAGTTATCTGCCGCATTGTTAAGACGTGAAGTCGATGCGGATTTAGTCCTTGAGAATAATTTTTTGCGTCCACTACCCCGAGCGCTGCTGTTGTTATTATTCTCCTGATTGTTGCATTGATTGAATGCTTCTGAATCAGAATTGCCATTATCACTCACCAATAGAATAGGTGGTGGTGGTCCTGTTGCCTGTGCCTTCGACGAAACCACTTGTGAAGGCAAGTAACGTCCTTTGGTATAATTATTCGAAATTGTTGTGTCCGATTGGCTTAAGGAAGTGGTATCATCATTCACACGCAAATGTTTTATGTACTTGGAGGCAATTCCTGGCTTCCGTGTTGCTTGAGTACGATCTGCTGAACGATCACGTGGAGCATGTGTTGTGTGTTGTTGACCGCCTTTGCCACCGGTTGCGGATGCAGCAGCCGCAGCGGCGGCTGTAAGATGAGTTTTTGGTGGCACTGGTGGTTTCATAATGTTCGCTGGCATCTTACCTGCTGTTGCTGTTGAGGCAGTGCCGCCATCACCACCACGTTCCTGACATGAATTTGAATACGAGAGAGAACGATTCTCGCTGTTGCCAATCGACGGCTTATTTGATATGGAACGCTCTGTTTCCGAACCGGTTGTTGTGTTTGTATTGGTATTTGTGTGTATACTTTGATGGACCATAGCCTGTTCCTCACGTCGTCTGTTTCGACGTTCCAGCGATAACTTGACATCGGTTTTAAGCCGAACATATTTCTCTTTTAAACAGCGATATTTATCTTCTAATAGGCGCTTTTCACAGCGAACTTTTTCATAGAGACGATCCTCACCCTGTTCACGCATGCGATGCTTTTCCATTTCTAATTCATGGGCGAGCTTATCACGCATCTGCATTAATTTAGCCGTATGTTCTTTCTTTAGGATTTCCTCTTCGCTTTTTAGATCACGTTCGAGATCTTGTAATATCTCAGTGTGATTTGTTTGAAGTGTTGTCATACGCACCTTGTGTTCGGTAACAACTAGTTTACGCTTGGTGTCTAATTCTTCCCCCAGTTGAGCACGATAATCTTCTAACTGCACATCAAGGGCCTCATCCATCTGATGTTGATGAGAGGTTAGACGCAAATCGTATTCATGCCTTATGCTCTTGAGCTTTTGCTCATGTTCTCTTTTAATGGTATCAATCTCTTGCTGCAATTGTTCTTCCATGCGTTCGCGTTCTTCTTTTAACAATAGTTGACGCTCTTGTGAGAGATTCTGTTTCAGAGAATCAAAATCAATGGTGGCCTCATCGCCACTAGGAATTGTAGCTCCTGTTGCAGCAAATGGATCAGCGGCAGCGATGGTGGCGGCAGTTGAAGTAGCATCCTTCTTGAGAAAACCAACTAGTTTGGATGCCATTTTGAGGGTACGTAGGCCAGTCCTTTCGGTCGTCGTAGCGGTTGCCTGATTAAGTTTGCGTTGCAACTGCTCCACATCACGGCTATGCTTGCGTCCGAGCTCATCTAAGTCGAAGGGATTTGTTGGTCCCGTACTTGAATGCACTGAGTCCTGTTCGGATTTATTAATTATAAAGCTACGTACTGAGCTTCCTTTCGAATCAGAATCAGTATCCTCATATAATGGTTTGACCACAGAATTGTCTTTTAGTTTATCCAAATAGCTAACCGCCGATTGATTATTCTTAGCTGCAACTTCAACACTTTGTGAACGAGCCAAATCATTTGGATTGGAGCCGCCAAGCCGACGTTCACGGTCAGGCAATTCAATAGAAAAACTTTGAGCTTTAAGCATTTGTATAGTTTGTGCCTTGGGAACTGATATAACACGAATATCGCGTATTTGTTTTTCACCAGTCTGTGGGGTTGGTAAAAATGGATTTGAAGCGAGAGGGCGCTGAGCAGCTGCTCCGCCGCTGCTGTCCAATGAAATGCTACCCACACAAATAAGACCATCATCGTCATCTTCGTCATCATCGTCATCATTATTCTCTTCACAATTCTCACCATCATCGTCCCATAAATCATCTTCACCTTCGCCATCGTCATCCGAATTTATTGAGGCTTCTGGGCTCTGCGTTAGTTTTCGTGAACTACTTTGTTCTTCTTCGGGTGAGCAACGCATTTTTGTTTCCTCCAAATTGAAACGAACTCGTTTGTTTTCCTCGCTTGAGATGGCACCATGCTCATAATCATAATCACGCTCAATCCGACGTCTCATATCAGTCAAACTAGAATCACGTAATATACCTTTGACACATGGTGGTGTGCCTGCACCAGATTCAACAACAGTACCACTCAAACTATCAGCATTGGTCAATAGAACGGTAGCCTGATTTAATCCACTATCGATTTGGCGACGTGACTTCAAAAACATTGCACCTGTGCCAGACAATTGAAATCCTTTACGTTCCGTTGACTGTTCCAAATTATTTACTGGGGTCTTGGGTGGTATCATTGTAATAGATGATCCAGTTGGTATATTTGCAGCACCAACATTGCTACCGCCAAATTTCATAGCCAAAGTTATTTGGGGATTAGTTTTGGCCACTTCGAAACGAGTATTTTTAACTGGCATAAACACTGGACTAAAGTTTTTTGCGCGCGCCTCAAGAAAGCGGCTAACACCGCCACTGAAACCGCTGGTGCCAGTATTCGAAACGACGACACCGCCACCACCGCCGGCAACACCATTTGAGTTCGACGATGATGAAGAATTTGTATTTAATCCTACACCTACACTAGTATTACTGTTGTTCTGATGACCCAATAAAAATGCTCCAAGTGGCGTTAATGGCTTTTTGGTCATAAAATTAGAGCCACATACTCCACCACTACCAACGCCACCGCCACCTCCATTATTTACCGGAGATGACATATCATTAGTTGTCGTTGCTGTAATATCAAGTTCCAAATCAGTACCTTGCATGCTTCGTATACCGGAATCCAATTGTGAGGCATCATCTGAATTATCAATTATTGGGGTAGCTGCCAACGAGGCAACATTCGCATATTTTTGACGTGCGTGCTCAACGATTTCACGATAGACTGCGTCCAAGGGATGATCCCATTGGGATTGCTTTGTTTTTGTATTATAATAATAGTGACCGCTTTTCTCCTCTGAATAACTGAAATGAAATGAATAAAAGAAACAATAACCAAGTCTCTAGGCAATCCATATTTAACATACCAAATTTTCCATTCCGCTGGCAATGCGGCCATCAAACCCTCTTTGGCTAAATATAGTAGATGAGATTCCTTAACGGTATCAATACCCAGTAATAATGCATAATCACTGATTTCTGGTTGAGAAACAGATAATAGATGAAAGGCACATCAACATTTGTTGTATAACACGTTTATATCTAATGAATACAGATTTTAGATCCTCATCTTAAATGATCAAATTTGATCAACTAATCATCTACCCAAAGAGTGCTTGCTAAATTTCTAATGTGAGTTAATGAATTCTACAATTGGAAAACTTTTTCAACTCTGTGTAATTCGACAGATAATACCAACTTATCAAATTCACTACTTCGAAAGGTTATGCAAGCCTATTGCAACAGAACGCGAGTTCAACCAAAAGCCTTAGGGTCCATTATGATGCCTGAAAAATAGTTGAGTCAATAGGAAGTCAATTTCTCTAAGCTCTGCGGATTGCAATATATTGTACAATACTACTGCATATATTTCGAGGTGATAAAAAATGTAATGAGATTTCTATAAAATGAGAAAAATCATGGCACGTCTGAATTTTTTTGTAAGCTTAATGACAAAATTGACTAAAGCCATTTCTCAACATTCTTATATTTAATTCAATGATTCTCCAACTTTTCTAGAAGAAGACAAATTTCTATCGTTCATCGGTCAACTATTCTCTCAAATATTTCTTGAAAAAGGGTCACAGTTCTGACAATTATGGACTCAGTAAGCCTCCAGCACTTTTAATTGCCAATTAATCAAAACAATTTTGAGAACTTTATCAATTATTTCTGGTAAAGCAGCTTTAGTTGGACGATTAAATTATGATGTATTACAATTGATTATTTCATTCAATAGTATACAATTGTTGTTGTAAACTTCGAATAAAGATTGCATACTCGACCAAAAAAAAAAACCCAGTCTTCTGATAGACCCGATAAATACCAGAAGAAGGATAGTATTCAGTCACCAACGCCTGTGCACAAGTGCTATGAACATTATCCAACTGAACTTTAAAATCTGTCGAGGTTAAAATTATTTGTAATTTGAACTTGAATTTATCAGATTTCCGATTTTTTCTTTCAAGATGAAATGAAATGAAGTACTCATTAATAACAATCACATAAATCACTTTTATAGTATGTTATAATTTTTCCATACATACCATATAGTCCTCAAAACAATGAGCTGCATCTATTGTTAAATTCTTTCTCATGCCAGCCCCTATAAACTAAAGTTTCGCACTCAAATGGGTTTTTTTTTTAGCAGAAAAGTGAAAGCATTTCACTAGAATCAGAAACTAAAACATGTTATGAGATAAAAGCTTTCAGTTTGAAAAACGATTTTTTGTGAACATTAAAAATTCCATTAGCTTTGGGTAAATATCCCACAGTGTAAGCATGTTTAATCTTGTATGAGATCTATGATGACGACGTTGTCGACAAGCATGTCCTGATTTCAATAGAATAATTATAAGTAGGTGGATGACTTTACTGTGAACTTTTGAAATGTTCTTAAAGAATATAGTATAGTATATTTTAGTATTGCTTGATACTAATATAATATATAATGTGATAACAATTTATCCATGATGCATTTTTATCGATTATTAAATCGAATAGAAGGACCACAACAAAGGAATATATAAGTGTATCATACACTAATACATCTACAAAAACACATACAATACTGACCAGCTGAGCTGAGAGCATGACAATAAATACCAAATTGGATACAAAACTACCACCATCAGTATCAGTCAAGGTTTGAAAAAGAAACACAACCAGCTGCTTAATTATACCTATATACTATTTTATATATTCTACTATGTAAAACCAAAAAAGAACTATTTATGTACATACGTGGATAAGTATATACATACATAAGTAAATAAATAAGAAGTAGTTGTCATAGTGTGGGCGTCTTAATGGTACAAAAATACTGTAGAAACTAACCACCTACTTACAACCATTACTACTATACTTGTGGGGATAGTAAAAATTATATAATATAAATGAAATGTAACTGAAATGTAGGTTCATATACACTAAAGGACAATAGAAACCCCAATCAATTTTAAAACAATACAAAAAACAAAAACTATCCCTATGCCATAATTAAAGAAATTCCTGTGATAATAGACACAAATTAGCATAATGGAAACTTTGTAAAAAAAATAATTCTAATTATAATATATGGATATATAATCCAACTAAATACTTAACGTTCTTTTCCTTCAAAGCTTCAAAATATTAATGAGGAATTTCTGGAATTTTGCAATAATAATACAATGTATTTAGAATGTACTGAAAACTCGAACAAATAGACCCCACAATAGGTAGTTTAGTCTTAGGTCTTAAAAACAAACTTTCTACTAAGCATGTGTATACACTGTATCCCAATGTGCTCCTCACAATAAGGAGGCATTATAAAGAAAGTTTCTATGTATTTATACTAGTGTGGACGAGCATAGAAAATTTTTCCATGAATTTTATAACCGCTTACACTAATGTCTACCCCATAATAAGAAGCGATACTAGTCTGGGGCCTTACTTATATAACCAAACTTTCTATGAATTTTTATACCCTTTGCACTATTATGGACCTCAAAATAAGGAGCCTGTGTGTTTTTACATCTACTAATGTGTACCTTTTGTAAACAAACTTTCTATGCATTTTTACATTTTACACCTTTTACACTACTGTACATCCCACAGCAAGGAGCCTGGTCTAGTCTGGACCTTATAAGCATACTTTCTATGTGTTTTTATACCATTTACACCAGGGAGTCCAACCTTTTTGTTTCCCTGGGTACGTATGGAGAAGACATGGTGAGTTGGGCCACAAAAAGAAACAAGTAACAATGATCGGTAGATTAAAGTTTTGCGAGAACAAAAAAGGGACATTGGTCGGTAGATTCATAATTGCCATGCACCGCACTGATACTTGACATGGACAGCCCGGCTTTACACTAATGTGAATTGGATTCATTTGGATTAAAATTAAAAGGATGCAATTACTGAATCACTCATTCCGCATCCCAGGCGAGTGGTTCTTCGATGACTCCCAAGGTTACCTTCACCCGATAAAATACATATTAAAAAATTCTTTTGACAGATAGATTGCAAATAATGAAGAATATTACACAAAAAACAAAATACAAATTTTTGCAAATCACCTCAAATCAAATAAAAATTCTCTATAGATTGAAATTTGAAACAATTGGGATTTTGATTGCGGTGTGAAAGGTTTGTGCGTGTGGTAAGAACCGAAGTTAATGTTCTTATCAAATATATATACAATATATATATCATAAGCTTGCATATACATAATATTGAAACCTTTACTTACTATTATAAACTATAAAATATTTTTCTATGAGAACATAGCTCAACTTACCCTCTGCCGATGGTTGACATGTGTCATCAAAGACTTCCTCGCATATCACTGAAGTTGTTGTTGATGATGATGATGTTGCTGCTGTTGTTGCTGCTATTGATATTGAATAGCCCAAGCGTTTGGGTGGCATTGTTATGGCCATCATTGTGGTTGGTGTTGTTGCTGGTGTTGTGGCCAATGAAGCGTTTGCTGCATTTGACGTTGAGAAAGCTGTCAATGTATTCGATGCTTTCCCAATAGTACCTGATATTACTGATGATGATACTGTTGTTGTTGCTGTTGCTGCTGGAGCAGCTATTGATGTTGTTGCTAATGACAAGGTAGCCATACTGTTAAGTTATCTTTGTTGTGAATATTAGGATTCAGTTTATTGTATTGTTATTATTTAGTTGCTATTGATGTTTATTGATTTCTTTTTATAATGGTGTTGCTGTTGCCCCTGGTGTTGCTGCTTCTGATAATGCTGCTGATGTTGTTGCTGTTCATGTTGCATTTCGTTAATTTCATTTATTAAATTTATTACAAAATATTTCAGCTGCTACCGCTTGTGATGCGATGCGATTCCGATTGCGTTGGTGAATGCAACTGCAAGGCGACTGTTGCTCGGCTCGGCTCTGCTCCACTTGCACTGCTGCTGCTGCTACTAATGTCTGCCGGTAAAGATGTGTATCTCTGTATGTGTATGTGTGTGTGTGTTTGTGTATAGATGTGAATTTGTATGCATAGGTGTGTATCCGTTTGGGTTTAGCGAATGTTGTGCTAGCGCAACCCGTTGACCTAAAAATAAGAAGGCAAATAGATACATGTGCTTTTGTGTATGGTTTGTGTGAGTTTATATGCATATGTATATGTATGGCTATGGATATGTATTAGTGTATTGCACACACATTTGCTAAACATTCATTGTTGTCGGTTGTTATGATGAAAGGAGCAGGAGCAGGAGCAGGAGAAAAACAGAAACAAACAAAATCAAGCAACCGAGAAAGCTGCGCACAGGACACGCGTGTTGCTTTCCTTTTTTCATTAAAGCAATCATCATCCGTTACTGGTGGACTATTTGTTCGACTGCTTTGTTGTTGCTTGGTTGGTAAGTTGAAAAATTGGGTGGGTAAGTGGATGTATCGAGGCGAACTCTACACATTGTTCGATGGTACCTCTCACAACACAAAACTCGTTGGCAACAGGATATAGATACAAAAAATTCCAAATAAAAATAACACAAACACAAAAACTCAATTTAAAATAATATAAATTTTGTTAAAGAACATCAACAAAGGATACCAGGCAAATGAAGGGAAGCCATAATTTTCTTGTATGTACATCTATAGTACATATAAAGTTGTAATCTCTTAAAAAAATTACAGTAATTTAATTTAATTGCATATCGATTTACAGTTAACCCTACATGTCCTCAGATACAATACACACACACAAACACACACAAACACATGCGTATTAGTGTGCGAGTGTGTGTTTGTATACATTAAATAAGATTTAAAAAGAAAAAAAAACAAACAAAAAATTTACACAATATAAAATTTACTTTGTTTGAATTTCTTAATGTTTTTTTGTTATGTTATGTTATTTATTATTTTTGAATATATTTAAGAGAAATTTATATTGATTTTTCACACAAATTATAAAAATTTAATTGATGATTATTTTGATTTGTTATTGAGAAATTGCCACTATTAAATAATAATTTTTGCTTTAAATATAAAAGTCATTGTTAATAATAAACAAATAAATTTATATAATTTCCTCGTATATTCTCAGTAATTTTGTTTTTCTTTATTAATTAAATAAATTTATTTATTAGGTGAATTTTATATATGTATTTCATACCGAAATCGAATTCTTTTTGGTGCGCGCACACGACCGAGTACCTCAAGCAACTCGAATCATTTTCGAAACCTCAATGCGACAACGGCATATGACAATAATAGGAACGACAACAACAGTCAAAAATGAGAAGAAGAAGAAGAACAACAACCGTATGAATACAAAAGAGAGCAGAAGAGAGTGAAATAGAGAGAGACAGACGGAGAGGCTATACAAAAATGTTCCCATGCTAAACAATGTTGACGTCACAAATGGCAAGAAATCACAGTTTAGTTTTTCCTTGCACCTTTACTAGAAATCTTTTCAGGACTAAAAGCAAAGACCAAAGACCTAGCATGCATAAAGTGGGCGACTAAGTCTAGTTGCCAGGACACTCTGCCTGCCAACCGATGTGAACCTCCGAGCTCCTACACTTTAACCAGAAAAGGATTAGTATGATGACAAAACTCCTAACGGGCACTGCACAATTGGGCTGATGCCCAAAAGGTGCATGTTCCACTTCATGAATTCTGTCGTTGTTATGAGAATGAGGAAGAATCAGAAAGTATTCAAGAGAGAGTATTTTGACTACCCAGCTCTTCTTGGTAGATGATCCCGTGTTCTCGGAAATACGTTCATTGAGTATTTGGGCAGTTTGGCAAAATTGCCCCTAGGCGACTTGACTCTGTGCGTGTATTCCTCACGATTGTTTTTGAAGCTAAGGCCAAAAAAAATTTTTTAAAATGTATTTTCTTAACATAAATTTGTACAAAAATATATGTACACATGTATACATATGTGCATATTTCAACATAATTCTTTTTTCTTTTTCTTTTTTTTTTTTTGTTGGTCAACTAACAAAAATAAAATATACTAAACAAGGCTTCTTCTATATTTTGCACTTATCCAATTTATCGGTGAGGATTTCTCAGACTACTTACTATTCATACTACATTGTACTTACCGAATTGGATAATCATGATACTTTTTAAATAGAATTAAGTCAATTCTTAGTTTAGGGGTACGCATACATGGAGGATTTTAAACAGTGGACTTATAATTTTAATTTAATGTTGATTCACATGGGCATTTGATTCCGCCAGACTGATGAGATGTGTGCGGGCTGACCAAAGAGAAATTATTGTTTAGAGCAGACTATCAGTTATTCCGATTTGCAGTTAGTTCTGTTCTGGATGAGAATGACATCTCTGCCATAATATACGTACTTAATATCCATCAAAACAAATGCATATGTAAGTTGTTAGATTGGGTAGGATGAGAGAAAACAGCATGAGATAAAATATGATTGGATCCAATTCAGGATAGATAAGATACTGTAGAATAGAACATAATGGGATAGACAGACTGCTACCAAAGCGCGATTTTATCCAGAAACCTTACGGTTCTTACACCTACTTGGTCCCCTAATCAGGACAAAGAAGCAATCCGGCAATGGAGGGGTTGTTAATAGATACAACAAAAATACATACATACATAATTCTTTAGTAACTCATTAGTTTTGTTTTTTTGCACTATTTTCTTGTCAACTATATGATTGGATCAAATCCCTGAACAAAACAAAAGAATTTTCTATTTTACTTTGATTTTTCAAATTTTTAAGTCTTAAACTTAATTAATTTTATATTTTCATTATGAAAAGTCCTATACACTTGTGTCCTTTTTGATATGTTATACGTCACAGCATAAACAGCTGATTTTGTAGAGTAAATATAGAATTTTCAAGCAACCACAGTAAATTTTCTATTTCACTTCAATAAAAAGAAAGAAAAAACAGAAATTGCAAAGTAGTGCTGGTAAATACTATCAATGAAAAAGTAACAAATTCCTTGGAAAACGAATGAAAGAACGAACAAACGGTACGTCAAATAAACGTTAGATTAGAATAAATTCTTCATGTAATATATTTTGTTATTATTAATGTCCACGATTGCAGCACAGCAATGTTAGTGATCTAGATTTGTTGGTAGCTATCACAACCTAAAATATTTCTAAGGCCGACCATATGTGAGGAAGAACCATATTCCGAACAAGGTGCCCCCACTTTTATGGAATATGGTGTCTCTTGAAAAGACAACTCAATAGAATCCGTAATCTCGAGTATTATAAATACCATGACTATGGGACGAACATGTCTTCTAATGGTGTCCTCCAGATTCCTAGTGTTCTATGCTTTAATTAATCGTCGCCACTTCCTGAGAGAGTTGTTCAGTCTATGGTTTTTATAATCTTTGGGTAATATCATTTGAATTTTTTAAAAGAATAGATTTGATCGAGAATAGGAGAACTCAAAATGGCAAGATAAAGCTCTTCGTACTTAATATTTTCGGCATAATTACGACGAACAAGTATTCTTCAGAGGTTTTCATTTTAGTTCAGATCTGGGGATGCCACAGCCAATGTGTTAACAGGGTATGAATCCTTGCGTTGTACCCTGCAGAAACATTGTAGACCATTGACTAACACTCCCACATACTCCAGGGTTTTCATTTTTTTTATTTACAAAGCAAAGTTTAAAGGTACCAAGGGTAATAATACACCCCATACTATATAATAACGACCACCAAAATTTCGTTTCTAATACATAAGTTGTTCCTTTTGTGCATCATGTCAATTTATTCGAAAATCATCAATTCAATTTACTTGTGATGCATGCAAACACTTCTTGATTTGATTAATTTAATAGACATATGTATGTATGTATGTATGATGTGGCATATGTGTAAATTTATTTTCATTCTCATAAAAGCATAAAACCTTAAACTACTTATGACGATTGCTGATCGTGCATAGACCCCTTTTTATATTGTTCCGCTGACGAAGGCTTCGCTTGACGAGTGAACGGATGAACAAATGACTGAGCGAGAGACCGACAGCCCATAACCAATGATCAGCTGTTCATTATAATCGTCGTCAATGCATTTCTCAGTGCTGTAAAGTATATGACCGTAATAGAAGATGATTTTCTCTCTCTGTGTCTTTATCGTTGTTGTTCTTGTTGTTGCGGTGTAGTGTTCCTTCTTCATCATTTATCATCGTCTAAGTAGTCTGTTATTTGATAAGTTTGATTCTAAGAATTGAAAAAATAAAAATTAATTTTATTGACAGTTTTTAAGAAAGTATTAAGTAAACTACAACAAAATGGAGAATGAGCTATTTGAGAATGTAAAAAAGTTATTTGATTTCGAACTTTATGAAAGCGTTATACCTACTGTAAGTATATATGTACATATAGCGCCGTGCAAGACAAAAGCAATAAATGCATTCATGAAACAAAAACAAAATAGAAACAAATAAAAAAGAATTAATATGTCTGACTTGGTTAATAGATCTTAAACTTGGTTGATAAGTCTTCGCTCTTCGGACAACAAGAACCGTACTAAAATTAAATGATCTATAAGGGTTATCTGCGTTTCTGTATCTTGAAAAGAATAAGGTTCTAATGGTCGGTGGAGCAGAAGCATGGATTGTAGGTTATTTTTGGGATGTAAATGAAGACTATTGTGATGAATTTTGCATTTTTGATCACTGAGTTCTAATTACATGTTTCCTGCTATCTTTTCTTTCTATATGTTATGGACGACCTTAAACACTTGTTTACTTTGAACAGTTCTTCCTTTACATGGTGACTTCAACCAAGTCTAAAATATTTCAATCAATTCGAAGAGTCTATATTTTTATCAATTGAGTCTAAGACTTATCAGGCAAGTTGAGTTTTATACTCTTCACGTAGTGAATAGTATTATAAGTTTGCCATGAAGTTTGTAATGCACAGAAGGAGACACCGTAGACCCCATAAATTAGATATATTCTTGATCAGGGCGACGAGACGAGTTGATCAAGTCATATCCGTCTGTCTGAAATTTTGCACGAAGCAAATTACACATTACATCTTCGGCATAGTTGAAAATATCCTTCTATCTGTTTTTTTTAAATATCTTTTTTCGTTGGTCTGTAACTCTGCTCTCTTATACGAACTGTACTCTTGTAAATATGTTCACAATACAACTCCATTAGAAGTGTTAGACGAATTTGATTTTTCCTGTAAACCTTCCCATATGAGACTTTAAAATATTGACTTATACACAGTCCGTTCCGTTGGATGTTTCAGCATGCCAACCACAAAAAAAAAAAAAAAAAAATCTTGCACATCTATGAGATTATAGTTAAAGGGTCAATGGATTTGGTTCTTTATTTGATTCCTCAATTTCCTGACTTGACTTTATTGCTTTTGTACTTTATTGGTAGGTACAGTAATGCAATATTGTATATCAACAGTTTATTTATTATAATTTATTACTTAGGCAAGTTTATTATACACTGCATTCACAAATGATCGTAAAGTAGTAACAACTGAACAAAAGTACCAAATTCTTCTGTATATGGCCCATGCCAATTATTATGAGCGTAATTTTCGTGCAGCCAGTATACAATTGGAGTCTGCTGTCCAAATGCGGGAATCCTTTGCTACGCAAATTCCCACGAACATGTTAATGGAAGTCGAAAGTACTTATAAGGAATTCAATGAAATTGAAATGCATTATAAGATTGCTAAATGTTATCGTGAATTGGATGATACAAATACAGCAATTGGGTGGTTGCAATCGGTGCCACCATTTCTACGCACACCCAAAATCAATATGCTATTGGCAAATCTCATGCACTATGGTAATGGTGGCAGTAGTAAAGCTGATATATCATTATCATATAAGGATGTGTTGCGGGAATGTCCCATGGCATTGGCAGCCATTGATTCACTACTAATTTTGGGAATGGCTGGAAATGATGTTAATTCCTTAATATTAAATGGTAAGTGGAACTTCAATCACAACATCAAAGATAATTCATATACTATCAAAAGGAAAAAGAAAAGATATTCTAGGTATTGGTCTATGGACCCTTTCATCTACTGAAACCCCTTACCATGAAAAGGCAATTCAGAAAGGGGGGAAAAGGAGCTGTCAATTAATAGTAATAGTAGTAGTACTAATATAAGTTGTCAATTCAGGCGCTTATAGTGCCCATTTAATCTGATCTCCCAGGTCAGTTTAACTTTCCATCATTTCAGTAGATGTTGGCTCTCCGAACATGTATCACTTATACATATATAGTAAATACAACCGCTGTATACAAAACATTTTTGTATGGCACATACGATAATTTCGCCCGCAAGAATAAAACGCCTTGTAACATACGATAAAAATATACAGTCAATTTTTGGTGTAACTATAGGAATTTCAGCTATAATATTTTACCAGGTGATGCGTTATGGGGTGTAGAAATTTACATCAAAAAGTCAATTTCGAAAAAATGGCACATACGATAATTTCGTGCAAAGGAGTCAGTATATTCTGACTTAATTTTAATCTACACCCATTTAAAATTCCACTTCAATACAACAACAATTTTACAAGATTTTGTCATACTTACCAGCATTTTCCAACTACCACTACTGTATCTCTAGCTGATCTATCATCCTCTGTAACATGTCAATATCGTCAGACAGTAATACTATATCATCAGCATACAATAAAAGCCGATATTTAATCCCAATCCTTTGGGATGCACTCATGCAAAATTCCGTTACAATATTATTTTTTTCAAACCATGTCACCAGCGTGTATTATTTTCATTATACAATTCATAAGCTCTTCTTAAACAAAGGGAAAATTATATTGGTCTCAATAGATTTGTCTGACTGCGCATTAGGGCTGTCAAACAAATCGATGGCACTATCGATTGTTTAATTTTTTTGACACTATCGATTGATAGTCGAGCACTATCGACTATTGCTTATTTGTCGCTTGCTCATAACAAAAAATTGCTAGCAATTTTATGAATCTAAATATGTAAGTGAAATTAATTTTTGAGGGATGTACTGTTTATGAATACAAATTTTTTGGTTACTGAAACATATTGATCTCCAAGTGAATTCATTTAAAATAATTTTTTATTTTTTTTTCGATTCCTATTACATTTGAAATGTATTCACGTAGTGAATATTATTATAAGTTTGTCATGAAGTTTATAATGCAAATAAGGAGACATCGTGGACCACATAAAGTATATACATATATTCTTAATCAGCGCGACGAGACTAGTTGATTTAGCCATGTCCGTCTGTCTATCTATCTGTATGTATGCAAACTAGTCCCTCGGTTTTGGAGCTAGATCTCTCTATATACAATATGTTTTTTTTTCTAAAATTTATAGAAGTTGATCAACATTAGTTTATTGGTAGGTACGTAGGTAGGTATTCAGCCATATAATATGTTGAACCTCCTATTCTAATGTCCTTCTAATAAAGTTTTGATTGTTTCATTGCTGTAATACTCTTCACGCATGCCCTAGAAAACGTTTTCTTCTACGCTGATTGAGAATACAGAAAGTTTACATTTTTAATTTAACTTATGTTTATGGTAGAGCCTGTAAAAGTACATACTGTGTTTTAACATTGAGATCGCAATATTTGTATGCGAGCTATTCAATCCAGTAATTCTTGAATTTTGAAAAATACATGGTTGATGAATATGGACAGACACTTATAGTATCAGAATTTCAGTTCGATAAGAAAATAAACAAAAAAGTGTCGTCGAGTTGATCAAGAATACTTTACTTTATGGGGTCTCCGATGTCTCCTATATGTGACACTTTTCAGATCATCTTCAAATTCATTGAATTAATGTGTATTTATATTTCAGCATTATCAACATCATCATCACAAAATATCGAATGGTTAAGTACGTGGATAAAGGGACATGCAGAATTATATTCACGTCGTCATCTGGAAGCCGCCAAGACATTTCAGCAACTAAATGAAACCACCAAATTCCGCCACAATCGCCATCTACTGACAATGATAGGCAAAAGTATGTATTATTATGGTAACTTTGCAAAGGCAGAGTTTTACTTGGAGACAGCTGTGATGCTTGATCCTCATAATATGCAAGCAGTTGCACCATTGGTTGTTGTCTATCAATATAATCACAAAAAGATCGAGCATGACAAATTGGTCTCACAATTAGCCGATCATGGTCATTTCAATTCGTATTATTGGTTCGTTTATGCCCAGAGTTTCTATGCTAATGGGAAATTCGCCAAAGCGCATATGTTCACTCAAAAGGCTCTGTCCATGGATCAACGCAACATTGAGGCATTATTATTGAAAGGAAAAATCTATATAGTCCTAAAACGTTATGATGACGCAATTGCTGTCTTTCGATCGGCACAAATACGAGCATCATATCGTTTTGAAATTTACAAAGGTCTCTTCCATAGTTATATAGGCCTCAAGCGTATTAAGGAGGCACAGACTATGGCTGCATTATCTGTACGGAATTTTAATACATCACCACGTAGTTATACGGTCAGTATTTTTCTAATAATTGTGTAATGGCTTAACACTTGATTCTATTTCGTTTTTCAGTTATTTGGACGCACTTTATTCAACTCATCGAATCCTGATTCCAAAAAGAATGCCAGGAAATTTGTTGAGAAAGCCTTGGCACTTGATGAAAATTATACACCAGCTGTTGCTCTCATGGTTGAGATTTGTCAAAGTGATGGTCAGACTGACAAGGCAATCGAACTGCTAAGATCTCAAATAGTCAATTTTCCACATCCAAAATTATTTACGGTTTTGGCTGATATACTACGTGAAGTAAAAGATTTAAATGGAGCTCTTGAATACTATACGATGGCTCTAAGGTACATTCAATTATAAAATACCATACTTATTCTATATACTTCTCTAAATATATATTATGTACACTTATAATATTTCATAGTATGGATCCAACTAATGAACGTGCAATTAATGGTGTTAATGCTTTGGGTCATGCTTCTCGTATGGGTAGTGAAATGAAAGATAATGACAAGCCATTGAGTAGTGCAGTTCCTGAAGAAATGTCCGATGAGGATTGGCCCCTTGACTGCGATGTACAACCGATAGAAGAAGAGGATCCTTTACAAATCCATGATGATGAAGATAATGATAGTGACACCGAAAGATTTTATGATCCATTTTGGCGAGAAGTTATACCTGATATAAATGAATAGTTAATTGTAAACAAAAAAACTAATGAGGATCGTCAATCAAACATCAATCAGTATACAAGTATGTGCTACTCTATATATTGCTTCCAAAGCAAGCAATCAATCAACAACTCAATTACCCACCATCCACTGACTCACTCACGAAAGGGGACATGCATACTAAATACTATAAGTTCCATTGAAATCGAAACATCATCAGCATCATTACCATCATCATTTTATATATCCAGCATATACAATAATTCCATATAAAACCATGTGTAAGTAAGTCAGTACTACATGTAATTCTATAAAACAAAACCAACATACCATTTTCAAGATTTAATGTAAATTTATTTATTTAAAATCTAAAAAACAAAATATTTAATGTTTAGTTAGATACATAATATTTTATAATATAAATTTTCATATAAATGTCATGTCATTTTTCGTCGTCACTAATAGAAAGAATAGAAATAATACAAAGACAAAAGACTAAAAATTTAAAACAAACAAACTAACTGATTGATTGATTAGGAGACAAGTCAACAGAGTTTCTCATTGAGTGAAGAGGGAACATTTTAGAATGTCTAGAATGTGTAAAATACTAATAACAGCTGTAACTTATGCGACAGGCATGGACACAGATAAGCCAAGCCTTATGAAGGCTTCTTTTTAAGAAAATCTGAATAACTTATATTTTTTTTATTATTTAATTTTATAGAACTCTAAGTGTGTTGTACTGAAAAAAAAAAATACAAAACAAAAGTAAAATTTAATTTTATATACAAAAAACAAAAGCAAGTGCATGACTTTAATTAACTTGTTGCCATAATCTTGCCATACAGTTTGCACCGTTTTTCTTCTGGCGTGCAAGGACCATTTCAAGCCATCGCCAGTAACATCTCGTGTCCATGAGTAGAGCGGCGACGGCGACTAGAAAGCAAACCAACAGAGATTGTGTCTCGTAGATTTTTGTTGTGGTCACTAAAGCATGCTCTACACTTTTGATCGATAATCCTTCTCTGTAGCAGCGTAGGTGGGAGCTTTCTATTTTCTCAACTGTCTTGACGTTTGATGGAAATATTCGTGCAAAAGTTGGTTTAATCTCGTTGGCTCTACATCAAACTCAATTGACAATTTTTGATCCAATCACGAGCGACTCTATTCTTTTGAATTATTTCAAACAATATACGAAAAATATTTAATGACATGCGGAACGTTAAAATTAAAACCGTTGGAAATGAATTGCCAAGGCAACAAATGATTTGATTAAGTAAAGAGATTCAGCAAAAGAGGCTGGACTGCAAGCACAGTAATTCGAAGTACACATCTAAATAAATAGGAATAGGGTATTGAAAGGTAAGGCAAAGGGAAACGGATCGATTTACCAGCACAGTTGATAGATGAATTCTATACTGCGGAAAGCTAATGTGGTCCTCATTCTCATTTCTCTATCATCAAGTGGAGGACGGCCGCTTAATACAATATAGCATTAATCTGGTTGGTAACTAATGCATTCTCAACAATCAAGAAAATACATCGTCTATTAAGAAATCTTTGTTTTTTCTGCTAAAAAGATAAGTGATCTTTTGGTCGATTGCTTTCATGTAAATTTAAGACAAACACCCAACAGCTCATGCGAAGGACAGAGAAGTTGTGTATAAGTATATAAGACATTCATACATACATTTCAATAGTAGTTTGGTATACCAAATTGCTAACCATTAATCAATATATGTAGTTGCGCCAATCTTAGTAAGTAAGTATACAAATTTTCTATTTCAAATCAGCATCCATTAAAAGGGATATTAATATACTAACAGTACGTCACTTTTTGAATTAGAGCTCTGAAGCTCTTATGTTTTGCTTGGCTCAGACCACGATTTTCTAGGCCAAGTTGAGACCGCGTCACCGCAAAGAGTGAGTACAACTTTCTGGTTTTTCAGATCAATTGATTTGATCAATTTGTAAACTGTATCAATTTGTGGTAAAGTGGATCCATTTCATGTGCCTGGGGGACTGGTTTCCTTGCTTTATCGTAAAAGTTGTTTGAACAAACTTCTGCTTATTGACTAATCCAGTCATTT
>JBANCV010000241.1:0-55523 GCA_037040105.1 Amiota albilabris
CTATGTGGAGATGTCGTGGAGGATCCGGAACATCTTGTTCATGAGTGCCCCCGTTACGAAGCGGAGCGTGGAAGAATGTATACGCGAATCGGATCCACTTGCAGCTCACGGGAGATTGTGAGGCGCATGACAACTTCAGTGGACGATTTGACATTTTTCTCTACAGAAATTGCCAATATAATGCTCTGGCCGAAAACTCTCCGTTGAAAAAACTCAAACAACCAAAAAAACTCTTAACCCATTCCCCGAACTTCCAGTGGCCAACGTTGCTAACCCCAAATACATAATAGTTGCCGAGAAAGATAGTGAGCAGGAATATAACTGCTTTGCTGTTCATAAAGAACTTAAACTCATCAATAAGAACATCGCTTCCATCTTAAATTTAAAAGACGGCAATTTACTATTGTTAGTCAACTCAGAGGTCGACGCAAACAAATTCATACATACAACTGAACTGCTAGGTATATGCAAAATTTCAGAATATATTTCAAATCCTATGAGATGCGAAACTTGCCAAAAACTGGGACACACACAAAAACATTGCAAAAACGAACCAGCATGCAATTCCTGTGGTCTAACCCCACACACCGGTACTTGAACTCTGAGATGCGTAAACTAATCAGAAATTCATACAGCTTCTGATAAGCAATGTAATGCTTTCAAACAACAACAGGAAATTTTTAAAATCAAAACATCTAAAAAAATGTACAATGCATGAAGCAAGAAACCTTTTCATGGCCTCTTTGCCTAAACCCTCCCACCCGAGCAGCTACGCTGCAGTCGTAGGGACCAAACATTACGAAAACACAAAAGACAAATACAATAAGAAATCAACTACTGATAAGAGCGAGATTGCTAACTATGCTGGCAGCAGTCTTAAGTCTGGCATTTCGACTGTCCCCAAAACCCTCTCCCAACCAACGATTTGGACATTCAACGGCAAGTTGCCAAACTTACTAAAATGATCAGATTTGTCGCTATTATCGCCATACCGCAGACTAACGATGCGAACCTCCTATCCTATAAATGCCAATGCCTATTTAAACTTGCTGTTAAAGAAGCCAGGCTGGAAAGCCTTGGTGCATTTACATCAAAAATATCTCCCCAGTCTACAACAAGACAAATTTGGTCTAATATAAATGCACTTGTAGGGATTCCCATCCCACAATTAAAATGCATTAAGTCCAGTTTGTTTGCCAACAGTTGGTTCGATTACTCCGGGGATAACAACTTTGATAAAGAGTATACACAACAAAAGCAAGTACTTCTTAACTATGGGCATATTCCCAATTGCCTTACCTTAGCAGCCAGACAGATTAAATACAATTTTACCGGTCTAGAACTCGAAATCGCGGTGCAAAAGTCCAAATGCAAAACACCAGGAAACGACTGCATACCATACCCGATGTTTAAGCACTTGCAAACAAGGCTGGACTTTTGAGAACGTATAATTGTGTGCCTATTTCAAAACGAAACAAACCGTCATCTAAAATATCCAGCTTTCGTCCAATCTCCCTACTCCCATGCCTCAGCAAAATCTTTGAGAAAATGATAGCAATGGACAATGGACTCCCTACTGCTCCTGCAGCACTTCGTGTCAGACGCTCTGTCGAGTAAAAATCGTATCACCTTACTATCGACTGATTTTGAAAAAGCGTTAGATCGCGTGGGCGTTCATACTTTTTTTCAACAGCTTGTAACATGGGGAGGTGAAAATCTTCAATATAGTGAAGGCTTTAATGACCCGGCGCTTTCGAGCTAGGATAAACAACGTGCTCTCCGACTACCATAATTTATATAACGGCATCCCTCAAGGATCACCGATATCTGTAGTTTTGTTTATCATTGCTTTTGAACAAGTTAATAAAATAGTTTTGAAACATAGACATATCAAGCTAATAATGTATGCAGATAACGCCATAATTGTAAGCAAAATTAAAGATCTTTTAAAACTTAATAACATATTTCATGATATTTTAGATGATATACAAAAATGGGTACTGGGCTCTGGAGCAACCTTTCTCCTTATAAATGTAAGATCCTTTACATTTGCAAAAAAAATCACTGTACATATCCTTGTTTGAACTTTAATAATTATAACATACACTATGTCGAGGTTCTTAGAGTACTTGGCATTTATTTTGACAAAAGAATGACTTTCAAAACGCACTGTGTATATTTAAGGGACTGTCTTGAGAAAAAACTTAAAGTAATAAAATACCTTAACTCTAGGCACTCTCTAATCAATGTTAATACTCTTATCAATGTCACAAGGGCCCTGGTACTCTCCACAATTGAATATGCACTTCCCATTTTTGGTTGGTGCGCTAAATCACATCTTAGGATGCTTAAGCCCGTCTATTACACAGCTGCTCGTCGTTGCATCAGCGCTTTCCAACGTCACCAATAAAATGCATTTTGGACGATGCCGGTCTGCCGTCCATTGAAGACAAAATCGTTGAAGCAATGGAAAACTAATCCCAAAACTGTTTTGCTCACCGAACCAACTTTTTCCAAACGATATGCGTAAATTGGTCAGCCAGATACAAGCGTCTCTCTACATTAAGGCGATGCAGCTCTGTCTCCAAAAAATATGACATTTATCCGCCACCAGTTACGAGAAAGTCTACATCGCCACCGTGGCTTTTACGTCCATCAAAGATCAATAGTTCCCTATGGGAGTTTCCCAAGAATGACACTAGTGGCGATGCTTTCCGCAAACTATTTACTGAAGGCTCGGCTAAACCTATGTATAAAAACCGTACTTGGCTGTTCCCTTTCGGAACAAAAGCATATAATAAAACTCCACCCAAACTGCACCTTTTGTGGGTACCCAGCCACAAAGGTATCATCGGGAACGAATTGGCTGATGCAGCAGCAAAATCAATGACCACCGTCACGGTCATTCCCTCCGACGAAAAGAATATAAAAAAGTTATCTACCCCTATCTTCCCGGGCAGATAGTTAGCAACTGGGCAAGTTTCAAACACAGATTTAAAGATTTTAACCCAAATCTTGCTAAGTTCCGCTACCCTGGAAATTGGTCTCGTTCAAAATGCCGCGTATTTGTCCGCCCGCCTGCTCACCGGTGACACCAGGCCTTCTTGTCTTCTATGTGGACAATATTTATTGACCATACACATTCTGAATACTTGCCCTAAACTAGAGAGAATCAGGAAAGCCCATTTCCCAGACTTATTAGCTTCCATATACTTGTCAACAGTCTCATCCGCTAATACGCTAATAATTATATAATTAATTATAATATTATTTAGTATGTTGATGTAATAAACACATCATTGGCAACCTCTCGGACTGTTCAGTCACATGTCCGGGTGATCTACTAAAATACCTAAATTCGACTTGTTAGATTTAGTCATACTGGCACTCTAGTGCTAATTGCGGCTCATAGTAGACTCTGCGAATCAGCCATGGAAATCAACCAACCAACCATGTAATTATTGCGTTAAAATACCGTGAAGAGTTAATCGCTGAATTTTTATTTTTAATTTTTGTTTTTAATTAATTTCATTTTGTATTGTATATGTAATATATATTTTATAAGTTCAAAGTATTTACTACGTTAAGTTGAGAAGTTATCTCCGACAGACGACTTTTAGTCATTGTTGTACATTGTTCTAAGTCTAAGGAACAATAAATATACATACAACTAATACTGCAAATGTTTTTAAATCATATATTTTTCACAAAATTTCCTTTTCAATTTCTCACACTTAGTCAAAACGTTGCATTTACATGTACAGATAGCCAAACCAAAAAACAAATGTTCAGAACTCAAAAATTCCACTATGAACGCCATATCATAATTCACATAATTTTACTCACTGTAGAAAGACTATTAAGTTGTATATCCTTTTTATATGGTGAGTCTCTCCAAGAATATTTAATGTAATTTTGCGACAATATTAAAACATTTTAATGACAACAAAAATCGTAATACGGAAGTGTGTAATTTTTAGGAAGAAAATACAAAAATTTGAGTTCGCATGGTCACTCTATCATATGCTGAATGATCATTTTATGTATAGAGCGCGCGTAATATTTCAATTAAAGTTTGTTTTGCATACACATACAGCATTTGCATATATATGTACATTTACATGAATATATGTGTGTTGAAACCATGGAATAATACAAAATTCATCAATATTTGTAAAATGCTTTTGTGTAAATTAGATTTTTGTTTTGTTTTGTTTATGGCGAAATTTGTTGTTTTTTGTTTTATTTGATTCATAATTTGTTTAGTTATTAACCAATAAAATGGATATTGAATTGTTTCAATTTGATGATGACGATGAATTACTATCTAATGCATATATTGAAGCAACCCAACAGCATCTAGCATCAGAATCTGGCTTAGAATTAAATAATGTTGCTGCACCAGAATTCCAATGTGCTGGAGAAGATACATATAAATCAGAATTTGCAACTGACAGTTTTATAAAGAAGGGATTTGTCAAATCATTATCGAATATATGTTATAGTTCCAGCTCTATTGAACGAGATCTCCAGCTAAGTGTTGGTGAATTTCTTCCAGCTCAACTATATGGACGCACTGTCGCTCAGTTGGTATTTGCAGAATCATGGTAAATTTGAAATACATTAATTATATTATATTGATGGTAACAAATTTCACTTTTAATAGCAAAAATATACAAAATCTTGTGATTGGTGCACATGGCATACGTATGATATTGGGACCAACAAATAGCGAAGTCAATGAACACTATCGGCAAAGATGTCAAGTGACAAATTTATATCACATTTTATTGAGAACTATGCCTGCCACAAGTTGGCCACAAATTCAACCACATTTGACAAGGTTACGACAACTGATTAATTGTGTTTTAAATGCAGATACTTGGAAACTTATATATTTTGCCAATAGCCCTAAGGGTAACGAAAGCAAAGCGCCAAGTTATCATCTATTGCATGGTGCACTTGAATGGCGGCTATTGGATTTGTGCATCTTGCAGAAATATGATCTGATAACTAATGATATTGGAGTACAGACTCTGCATACTGTTGCAAGTGACTCAACACCATTCTATACACAATTGATAAGGATTTTTCATGATCTGTTATTGTGTGCCTCCTATCAGTATTCCAATAAACGTACAACCGATTTATTGTGTAGCACACCATTTGCCTGCACTTGTATGAAGGAGTTTTGGTTAATATTGCAACAACTCATAGCACAATGGTCCAATATTAATGCTGGAAATGATGATGATGATTCATTAGACTTTCGTAAAATCTTCAATAAAGCAATGAATACAATTATGAAAGAAAAACTATTAACACAATTGGAATACGCACAATTTGCAAATTGGTTAATTAATGCGTTGGCACGTTTGCAAACCTTAAATAATTTTGGTGTGGCACCAGCGGAACTAATTAATACCACTAGCAAAAATTATGTACCTGAGAATGTTGAGAATTATGAATTGCTTTGTAATTGTACGCAACAATTTCTCAATTCAAATCCCCACGAAGAACAACTACGTGTGTATATATGCTTGATAACACCGGTTCTCATGCAATATTGGCGTCCACGTATTGATATTGTCATATTACTTTGGGAATATTTTCATAAACGTCTGAACTCATCATTCTATATAAGCGGTTCGGCTCCATCTAATTTAGCTGTTGCCTCTGGCAGTGGTCGAGCTTATTTGGAACGCTGCAGAAATCTACTTGCCAAAGAGCAACCAGATGTAAATCTTAGCAGTTATACGTTACATGTTCTATTATTGGGTAAAACAATACAACAATTTGAATATGGATCCGCGGCACTTAACTGTAATTCGAATCAAACAAGGAAATTAATAGGACGCATCAACAGTAAATTCAGTTTGCAAAAATTTCTCACACTTAGTGAGACTGGCATACATCATTTGATTGAATTATTTCTAGTACTGTCTCTAAGTGATAATCTGAATTTATTAATGCCATCAATGCGAGATCAAATGCTAACATTAGAATTCAAACTTTTGACTGGAAACAAGCAATTGGCTATTGCTAAGGGACACATGGCTATGCTAATATTACATGCCCAGAATCAAATGGTGTTGTCTCCCTATATAACCAAATTGCTGGCACAATTGGAATCTATAAACAATGATCCAATTGTTTGTCGTGTATTCGCTGATGGTCTCTTGGATATATTCACATTAACTGATAATGATCAATGTTCAGATATAGCTGAGCATCTATTTATTGATAAATGGCTATCGAATTTTTTGGTACGCAGTAAACCCATTGAACAGGAACGTACTTTTGAAGCATTACATTTAATCTTTGAGAAATATGGAAAACGCTTAACTCATTCTGATGGAACATCAACCATGGATAGCACAAAGGGTAAAGTTTTAATGGATACTCTAAACAAACATATCCTGCCATTTCTACGCTTGCAATTCAATAATAATAATAGTGTTTGGATGCCACAATTGGCTGCTGATTTTTGTCTATATGCTGCCGACAAGCGAACATTTGATATGCTTTGCAATTACTTCTGTGTTTCCACTCAACCATTAAATCAAACTGCTCAACCGCA
Organism: Amiota albilabris; assembly: GCA_037040105.1. Classification (NCBI taxonomy): domain Eukaryota; kingdom Metazoa; phylum Arthropoda; class Insecta; order Diptera; family Drosophilidae; genus Amiota; species Amiota albilabris. The sequence continues at coordinate 6,581 of JBANCV010000241.1, forward strand.
AATCATGCTAAAACTTATGCAAAGCATACGCCACATTGAATGGCTGGATCCATCAACTATTCTACAAGTTTGGCTTAAAAGTCTTGTTTTGCTTACTGGTCAACATAAATTGGTTATGGAATTGACGAAACATGTGATTGAAATTTCGGAATTTAAATTTATGATCGCTTCTACATCGACTGATGATCTATTAAAAGCGGAAGCGGAACCACTTCATACGTTTATAGCGGCAGTCGGTAAACATTATAATGACTGCACTGAAAGTAATCAACGTTTGAAAATTGCCGACAAATTCAATTCTTATTTGCAAAATTTTGAAAAATGGCCAGAAGTTAATGGCAAATTGGATCTGTCTGAGGTGCCTATGCGTTTCTATAGTTTCATAGCCACTGTTTTATATAATTGTGCATCTTTGGTGTATGTGAAGGCGAAACCAAATTGCTTTTTTCATTTGGCTATAACGCGTTTTGTATTACCACAAAATATACAAATTGGTCAAGTGCCTGCAGCAAAATTGGCACAGATCATACATAAAATTTGGTTGGTTATTGTCCAAGGCATTGGACGCCTTAATTTCAAATCGGATAAATATATTAATAAGACCCTAAATGATCTCATTGAAAAGTGGATACCAAATTTTAAAATATCAACTAATTCGAAAATAGTTGCCAGACCTTTCATTGCTTGCATACGAAGCGAGAATAAAGAATTGTCTCTATATGTCTTTGATAGACTGACGAGCTCATTTCTGAATGTTTGCAAAAGATTTATGAATCCAAATGCTTGTCTTGTTATTGCAATCTTTCAAGAGGTTATCAATGATATAATTACTAATGATTTATCCGATCAACATTTATTGACTTTTATGAAAGCAACTTCATTGTTGACACTCGAACATATTATAACTGTCGATATGAAATCACCAAGTTATGAAATGATGGTGACAATTTTCAGAACAATTCTACTCAGTAGATTATTTCAAAATTCTCAGAATTTACGTGAACTATTACTTGAGCACTTGCGCCTAGTGACCCAAAAACACATGCCTTATATAACATTTTTTTGTTTTCAACTGCTTATGAGGTTGGTTGAGATTTATCCACTGATTATTGCTGAATTTATGGATTTCTTACGAGCTGAAGTTACACTGATAGAAGAGAAGCGTGGCGGTACTGAAGATTGTCAATTACGTGGATTTCTACATAAATTGGAAGCATCGCTTGAAAAACAATTATCACTTTGGAAGAAGAATGAAATAAGTGGTATTTAAAGAAAAAAAAAAAAACACGAATCATCCATTATAATTATTTCTGTTAGCGAGTATTAATATTTTACATTCATCAGACGTTATCCGATCGACTCATCAAAAGCCATAACCAAAACATTTAAAACTAAACATAAATTCTCCACTTCAACTTCGTCATGATGTCGATGAATAAAAACAACCAATTGTAAATATGAGAATAAAAATATTTTATATTTATTTCCTTTTATCAAAACCATCAGAACTATTTTTCCAAAGATTTGACAAGGCTAAAGTAAACTTTTTGCTTTTTTTCAATTTTGTTTCTTTTTTTTTCATAAACCCATTCACGGTAGTAAAATGTTGTGATCCGATAATTTCATAGTATGTAACAGCAGATCAAATCTATTAAATATTTTTGGTCAGCTTGACAATCTCAATTAATTCATGGTCGTGAAATGTTTCTCTGATTAGGGTAACGGCGGGATCTAGTCACTTTGTCACTACAGCTTCAATTGGACCTATTGTAACAATTGTTATCATGAATTATACATATGGAACATGCATATATCGAAATGGTCGAAAATTTTATCAAAATTATACATGTACATTGGGAACACCTACCATTCTGTATAATGTATGAACAAATAGTAGTTATATCCTTGATCAGATCATGAGAAGCATTTATGCTGAGCATATTCTTAGAAGCATGTAGTATAGACTATAGTTTTATGTTGTGAATGGTACTATGAAATCTTCGATAGAACCGAAGTTATCAACATGACTTCGTTAAAAATCATATGAGAATTGAATTTTTCTTATACTTATTAGACAACATTTTTATAATCACGAGGTATCCGATTTGTTAAATGATCGACTGGCATGAAGCCAGTATCACCTAAATATTTAATCGATACATTACCGGAAGGATTAATTGTTAACCAGGTAATGGAAGCATGATTGATGCTGATGCGTAACCAAGCTTCTGGTGGAAATTGTAATGCACGGCACACAAAATAACGTATTACATTACCATGACCTACAATAAGGGTATAGCTATCTTTTTCCTGTTCAGGACAGGCACGATAAAAGTAACGTCGAAATGCCGCTTCTATTCTGGCGCCGTCCCGGAAAAACTGCTGCACAATGACCGAAATGACATGAAAATGGAGAAAAAAACATAAAAATCTGTGAAAGTAAAATGCCATTAATACAATTGAATTGACTAACCGATGCTTCTGGCTTCCAATGTCCCACTGGTGGTTGGGGTGGTATCGGTGCTCCCTCACGTAAATAAGAACATTTCGTTACTTTTGCTTTATCGTAATCGATCTGTTTCAAAATTATATCAGCTGTTTCCTGGGCTCGTGTCATTGTCGATGCAATCATTTTGTCCCAATTAATATCCATATCATGTAAACGTTGCCCAGTATACTTGGCTTGCCTTCGCCCGCGCTCCGTCAATCGATGCGTTTCATCCGATTCTCCTGCATCAAAATACTCTCCATGACGTATTAATATTATGTGTCGCGCTGCTTTTGGCTTTGATTTCTCTAAATCACTATTATACCGATTTTCTTCTTCAACCGCATCATTTTTTAATGGTCTAACTAAGCTTTTGGGCTCTCGAAAATCCCAATTGGAATCCCATAAGGCACACGGATTCACTGGTGTTTCACTGTTTGTCCATGAATTTAGTACAGTTATCGGAACATTCCAATGCCGTTGATAATAGTAGACGGCAACGCCAGCGCTCGATCCTATCGTTATGGCAGCTAATTTACGTATTCTGGTCCAGGCAACCATGTTAAAAGATTGTCACAATTTTAAACAAAAATAAAGTGACGGTTTATAAAAAAACAAATGAGTAAATTAATTTCAAAAACAAAAATATTTCAAACAAAATTGATTTAATGTGGTTAACAACGATATTTTTTGGTTTTTTTCTTTTCATACAGCACGACAAACCTGCCAACTCGTGTACAAAATGCGCGCGCGCGCGTAAATACAGTTACACCCCGATTATCCGGACAGACGAACCATGCTCCATCAATCGGATTATCTCTATCTGCGTGATATTACCGAGATTTCCACCTAGTATCTATTCTATTTATTTTATTTTCAAACCTAGGTGATTACATACTTTTTTATAATATATAATCTAGAATAACGTAAAGGCCTTCGACTCGTCTATTTAATGAAAGATGAGATTTTATGAATGTTATCCAGGGATAGAATTTTAATGAATGTGGAAGGTAGATATGCCCAAATAGCTGGGATCTGGTGTTGTCTAGATTTTACAATCATCCAAAATGTGTTTTACCGAGAGATTGTTCCCGCATAATGGGCATGGTGGACCAGCAGGGTAGACAGCTTGTTCCTTCTAGGTTGATGAGTGTCTTTGATGTGCCCATTTCTTAATCGAGTGAAAGTGAAACATATTCGACGATGGCAAGAAGCAGGGAAATTGATTGGAGTTTTATCACAATTAAATGTCTTGTACCAATGTTTATGTGCATGTCATTGGTTTAGTTCTCTATCACGTAATATGTTTTTAATGTGAATTCTTATGCCGCGTTCCACGCCTTGTATAACCATCAGACATGGAGTAAATCCTGTCTCCTGTGCTGCGGCGTCTGCAGATTCATTTCCTTCAATCCCCGAGTGACCGGGAAGCCAAAAGAGTTTAATTTTATTCGAGTTTTTGATGCAGAGATGCCGGAGTTCACAAACAAGACTTTCATTATTAAATAAATTTTGGATTCCTAGTATTGTAGATAAACTATACGTACATATAATCGATTTTTTTGTATCGCTACGGCTTCAGCGGCAAACAAGGAGTAGTAGTGAGGTAGTAATCCTTATAAATATAATAGTAGCAAATATCGCAGATCCGTGTTTATTCACAACGGCGAAAGAAGTGCTTAAATCCAACTTTGAGCGGTCCGTAAACAACCAGTTCCAGTCATTTAGGCGTAGGCTAGATGATTCCTCCGACAGCAATTGACGGAAAACTGAGTTCGAAATTGATTATTTGAAAAGCAATGCAGAGACGTGTTCAAAGACGAGCAATCTAGAGCCCATGGAGGCTTAGACGAAACCTTATTCCATCAATAGGGGTCCCGGATATTGTGAAGCTTTGAGAAACAAATACATCACCGAATGGTAGAGAAAACTTTAAATCTTACGACAACTTTTGAAGTTTGTTGGTAATCTATGGGATTACGTTAGTGCAGCAGAGTATTTTTGGAATGAGTTTGAATGTCGTTTGAGTGACTCTGCTGCTTACGTCTAGTAAACCAGCTTCCGCTGGGATGCAATAAATTGGAGTTGTTGGAAAAGCACCAATGCTACAGCGTGTCGCAGTATGATAGGGGGGGTGAGATGAATTTTAAAGTAGGCGGTGAACACTAGCCATATGTAGAAGGGCATAATCTATCCGGGAGAGCATCAGTGCTCTAGTAACGTGGATAAGGGATGATATGTGTATGAGGGAGCTTTTGGAACTTAAAAATTTAATGATGGCAACACGATTGTCGAGCTTTTATCTGAGATCAATGCAATGTTGCTTAAAAGTAAGTCTACAACCTATAACGAGGGCGGTTCTTTAAGTACCCGTGTTTGAAGATAGACGATTTTCCTGAGTGAAGTTAGTGTTATCATCGTGAGCTGCCATCTATCAGACGACGGTTATACAAATTTCAGACTAATTGACGCGATTGTCAGACGTGTTTCGTGATTTTCACTAAGATAGAAAAAGAGCAGTATCGTTCAGTAATTCCCTTTTGGTTTTTGGATAGGAAAAAATGCGACGAGCTAAAAGCAAAGTTGGATGCTGTTTATGGGGACACGTCGCCATCTATAACTACAGTTAGATGTTGGTTCAACGAATTTAAACGTGGGCGAACATCCATTTTTCATGAAGAGTGACCAGGACGCCCGGCAGACGTGGTTACAGAGGAAATCATTGAAAAAGTCCTCGACATGATTCTCGCTGATCGACGAATGAAAGTGCGCGAAGTAGCAAAGGCCGTAGGAGAATCGACCGGAACGGCAATTAATATTTTACATGATAAAAAAATTGTGTTTTTTTTGAGGTAATGACCTTTTTTAGTTAGTGTGCGATTTGTTGGAAGTTTTAATTTTTAAAATTTCTGTTTGTTGTTTATATTTACTGCAAAGGCGAGAGGATGAGGGATGCTCTTCAGAACAATTTACTCACCTAGTCTGGGCGCATGCATCTGAATGTGGAGGTAGACTGTAATTAGGGCACAAAAGTGGATTTTTACAGCGGTTAGCTCTATGACCAAGCAACTGGCAAGATTTACACCTCACTGGATTAGGAATATACTCACGGACCTTGACTAAGTGCCATGAAATATCTATATTTGAAGGGAGGTTATACAGTTCGAAAGTTAGAAGCATGATGCCACTAGGCTTAGTGAGACCTTCATACATTTTAGTGAACTTATAAATACCAGTTACATTTTGACTGCTCAGTTTCTTTAGAATTTCCTCGTCAGGAATAGAAGCCAGGTATGGACTGTGCCTTTCACAAAGTTGAGGGTGTTGTGTAACTTGCAGGAAATTTCGCAGTACCGTAGTTCCAATAAATTTAGCTGCGTCAGAATGGGTTTCACCAACAACAATAGGTTGCCAACCCTTAGATTGGAGATGGAAACTATGTTTTTCGAAATTTCAAAACTTGTTGATTTATTCCTCCTGCGAGCGCGCGAATGAACAAACCAAGGAAGAATTAATGTAGAATATTACAAAAACAAATTGATCCGAGAAGCAGTTAAACTGATAAGTACGAAAATCAAAAAAACTGTGAGTCTGTACCGATCAAGTGTTAGTCGATGATTGAGGCTCTATGCTTTTGTTTCCTATTGGTTCATGATATGGATGGCTTCTTGGGCGCGATATAGCTATGTGTATACATATATTTTAAAGATTTTCATTTTAAATTGATTGGAATAGACAGACTTCTAGTATTAAGTAATTTTGGTTGCTGAAGTAATAGTGGGATTTGGTTCGGCACAACACAAGCAATAACAATGATCCATAATGAAGCTTTGGCTGCCGTATAACGTTCTTAAAAAACTCCAGACGCAGTCACAATCACCGTAACTGCATCTATTAGAACACTTATTGAATTCACTTGATGTAACTTGTCAAACTAGTCGATTCAATGCCAAAACAATTAGCAGAAGCTTCACAGTATAGAGGTTATCCAGCTAATTATAAATTTATAGTTCATGAAGCCTCCTATAATACTAATTTTAGTATGCTTGAACTCTCTCACTTGCTTAAGCAATATAAAATTAAGACTATAGAGGCCCTTGCAAGTAAGATTTGTTTTGTAGTAGATACCAAAATAAATTTGCCTCAGATATCACCGGTCAATCACCTACCTTAGCGAAATCAAAAACCGATTAGCGTAACCAACGCAAGGAAAAAGCCTCGAATATGATTACGACATTTGGCACACTCAAAGAAGAACACTTGGAGAAGGTCTATCTGGAGGGAACTAGCCGAAGCCAACATCACATGGGATGGCACAGAAAAAACAGCACAGAATCGTGTGCGATAGAGAAGCCTGGTGGAGGCCCTATGATCTAATGAGTGATAAAGGAGGAAAAAAAAAATTATCAAAACCAAATTGGGCTCTAAGACAGAACTGACGATGATTTTGTGATTTGGAGCAATACGTATATTTTGCGAATGTCGAATGTAGCAAGGAAACACTTTGCCATTCTAGGGGCAATCATCACAGCTATTTAATAATACCATAAACTAAATAATGAGCTTATATGTATCAAAAGCCTCAACTTTTATGACCATGATGAAGCACAATAGACCTTTGGAAGGCATTGTGTATGGAAACCCCTAAACAAATGTGACGATGACGGCGACGTTCCATGGAACCTCTGATAAACTTTACAAGATAGTATCTATTAAATATTTTTATAATAAAAGTTTCCGACTCACATGTTTAGTATATGTATTTTTTATTAAAATTAATCCAGTATGTATATTATGACTTGTGTGTATTTACAAGGTAGATTTATACTAGATATTAAGAACGAAACTTATTAGGATATAAAACAAAATATATAAAACGAAAAAAAAAAAAAAAAAAAATCAAGATAACAATGCACTGCATTTAGATATCTTTTCCAATCTCTTCAACATTATTAGTTGAAGTGTCCTCAACATCATCAGTATCCTGCTGCTGGAAGAAGCCACCATTTAGACCACGTGAAACTGCATTCAAACGTTGTTCCTTCTTAAGTTTCTTTTGCTTTTTAGCTGAAATCTTCTGTGTTGCTTCGACAACGATATTATTATCATCGATATTTTCGTCATTGCTTTGTTTTCGCTTTAAAGTTTTTTTCTTCTCAACTTTTTTAGGCACTTGTTCCCGATCAATATTATTGGCAGCATCTTCACTCTTTTTGTTTTCCATCAAATTTCCCCCAACACTTTCCTTCTGAAGACTTGGAATATCTTTATTATTTATTACCGTTAATTTGTGCATGGCACAGTAATTTTTGTAATTACACATTATATTCAAGGACACACGGTTACGCACCAACCCCATAAGACCTTCAGTTTTTTTGGTGCAAAGTTTCGATGAACCGTACAAATGGAAGACATTTATATAGCATCGTTCGATTACTACAATTAATTCAAATAATCCATCGACTTCTTTACCAGTTGTTTCCACATTACTATTTGCTTTGGCCAATTCAGTAATATGATTAAAGATTGGTGTCTCAACATCGGCTAGATACGATTTAATTATGTCTTTGCTTAAGTCGGTGAAACCATTTTTATTGCGATATAGAATTATGAGTAATTTATATGCCTGAGTACGTCGATAGACGCGCGTTTGATTCAGGACGCCATGAGAAGCTAGTGTTTTGGCCAACTTCCAAATGCCAGACCAACGTGAATTAAATAGTTCAGTGAAAACTATAAAATTCAATGTTGCAGACCGGTTATTGATGTAATCTTGTATGTACTCGAGACACAATGATAGTATGTTCTCTTCTTTCTCCTTTTCGGGCAGACGTGAACCATTTAAGATCAGAAATATGAAGCAATTGGCCAATAAACGATTTGCTTTTTCACTATCTTTTATTAAGATTGGTGTACGCACAAGTTGACGAATTATTGTGCACACTTCCATTTGGTTCCACTGACTCCCTTCATCATCTTTGCCGCTTATATTGTAGTTAGTCTTGCTAATTACTTTGTTAAGGAGCTTTTCGGTCTTGTTCTGTAAAGGTTTCAATTCATTAGTTGTGCAATATTGCAACATCTCGTAAAGAGATTGCATAATCGTAGTTGCTATTGTTATTGAGTTGTTACGTTGTTCGCTAATAATTTGAACTAAATCGAGAACACGTGCACGAAAATGCATAGTTGTTGTTGTCATAGTGCGATAACTTTTTGATTTTTTCTGATTATTTGGACGACCCTCTGATGATGATATGCCTCTGCCTTTGAAAACACTAGCAATAGCTTCATCAAGTTTACGTCCTTGTTCTTCGGTTAAATCATTCAAATCAATTGAACCAGCATCATCGTCAGCTGTTGGCGCAGCACCATTTGCCATTAAAGCTTGGGACAAATCATTGCGTAAAACTTGAATTTCGTTAATTGTTTCACCATCATTATCATCATCAGTTTCTTCAATTTCATCAGAATCTTCTTCATCATCAATTTCAGAATCATCGTCACCGTCTTCTTTATTCTCATCATCATTGTCGTCCCCATCTTCATTATTCTCATCTTTAGAATCGTCAGCAGATTTCTGGTTTTCATCCACACTATCGTCTTCATTGCCAGAACCTTGAGCATTATCTCTTTCTTCATCAGAATCTTCATCATTCTGATTACTTAGAGGATTCTGACCATCCTTCATGTTCAGCAATGATAATATATAATGTAAGGCACTTATATCAAAATATTTTGATAAATTATTAAACACCATTACGATAAGCTCCCGTAACGATTTCATATTTAATGACAACAAATGCAAAGAAATGTCAACCAGAACATGAATCCAAGGTAATTTCTATAAAGAGAAAAACAATATTAAATTCATAAATATTTAAAAAGAAAATAAAATTAAAAAAAAATTATTTTTTTTTTAATTTAAATATGCTTTTATATTCACCTCAGAGTCATTGTCAAAAGAGTTGTTACTCCCATTCTGTTGTAACTGGATGCACTCACAAATATCGTTTATAGTTGACTGTTCTGTTTTTGGAGTATTGAATAAATGAATGCCCAAGTGTTGCAGTAATATAATTAAAGCTTTAGGTACTTTTTCATCGTTCATCAACGAAGCTACAACTGTTTTCATTTGTTTCCAGGCTTTTTTGGTTGTTTCATCGAAAGTTTTATTGACAATAAATTTGTCTTGGTTATTACGTTTCATCAATAACAAATTAACATGATCAATTAAATGATCCATAAGTTTCTTTTCCATTTTTGAGCTTTTGTTCACTTTTAAACTATAAAAGAACAATTGCTTACTTTGTTGATTATATGTATTGCTAAAGTCTGAAGCTTCATCCGCTTTGCAAATTGTCAGTTGATCGTTAACATGGAATATGCCATATGTAAAAAGAGAACATAATTTTTCACTACGCCATTCGACAGAATCTTGTATAGCTTTATGGCTCAGAAGATTTTGCAACATATTGCCTGCATTACTGCGCTCCGAAGTTAGCTCAGTTTCAGCGGCATCATTGTTCTTTTTATTATTGACAATAGATGATTGTCCGATATAAATATTATGATAGAAATCATAAATTGCCATGACACCATCTTTGCCAAGCGAATGAATCATTTTATGTATAATGCGTGAATTTGTATATTTTTCAATATTGAATTCTCCTGAAGGTGGTTTAATCAAACGATATATGAATTCCAGTTTTTCTTCATCCGTATCCAATTTTTCAAAGACTTCAACCAAAGCATCAGTGAAATCATTAATATATTGCTTTGATTCATTATTTTTAGACGTTTTCTGTTGCTTAAGACCGTCAATATACATCTTCATAAAACTTGTCGTTAGCAAATTAGACCAATCGGATTTGGATTGATTCGCAAAAATAATTTTTAGTACACGTAAAATGAACTTCTGTTGCAATTTTGTTGCATTCTGTAAATCAGCAATGACAAAATTTGTCCAGAATTCTACAAGATTATTGTTATTCGCAATGTAAGAACCGAAAGTATCGATTGTTTCTGGCAATTCATGACGGGTATTAGTTTCTTTGAAAAAGATACGATAAAGATCAATATAGCTCTTAGGACTTAGTAAATCAGAACCCTTCCAATAATCATTAATAACGTCTTCTGTCATGATGTCTCGATATTTTTTGCTTATGGATATCAAAGTTTCAACTGTGTAGATTGTTTGCTTGGGCCAAGGAATTAATAATTCCTTTTTCAATGCCACCCACATAAAATTTTTAAATGCTTTTGATGAAACCTGGTAAAAGGTAAGAAAAAAAAGTATTAAATGTGATTTCACAAATCTTTTATTCACATAACATTCCCACCCCTCTAAAATCGAGCATATAAAATCTTGTCGTATTTTATATGATTTTTAATATTTTGTTAAATGTATTGCAGTTTGGATTATCAGAAAAAGCTTAAAGATGCGCTATATTTTGCCTCACTCGTAGAATCCCTTCTCCCTATTCTCAAAACACTAGGACTAGTGGTTTTCAGTCTTGGACTTTTCTTATATTTAATTTAATATTACCACAATATAGTTTTGCAGCAACAAGAATAGATGATAAGGACTATAAATAGGGTACATTGAAAAATCCTCTCCAAGTTCTCCGAGCTTCAGATAAATGTTATACAGATTTGCCAAACTCTACTTTATTCGCTTGCCCCGAAAAGCTAGAAATTTCGTACATTGGGAAGCAGAAAGTTATATCAAAACAACTTTATATTAAACCAAATATTTTTGGTGTTTTGATATAGCGCATCATGTGGGCTTTCCAATAAAAAAAAAAATTATATAAAATTATAAAAGGACATAATGTATCGTATGCAGAATCATTAAGAAGTTGAAAAAGGCTTTTGGAGATTATGTTTTATCAACATTACAAGTGGCACAAATTATTCCTATATAATAATAATATTATAATATCTGCGTAGAATAATAAAATATGCCAGTATAGTAATTTAAAAATTTAAGTAGTACTAACGGACATATAGCTAACTTTTTAACAGTAAAAATTCGAATTAATTTCATTCAATGCTTACCAATTCAAATGCATTTCTGAAAGTTGTATAAGCCAAATGAGCTTGATATGCACGGTGGTTCGTGGTGTTTATTAAAATGTCTGTGAATTGTTTAATTTCTGTTTCATCAATCACAAGGCGTCTACTTCGGACAATTGAAGTGCAAACTATAATTTGACCAGTAATCCCATGAATATCTTCATTGTTGCCGCTACCCTCCATAAGTTCCTTTTTAAGTAACTGATAAACTTGTTGTAATGGTATTTTATTGGCAAAAACAAGCAGTAGCGATGTGAGGCATGCAGCGTGACGATTACGAGCGATCCTATGAGAGCTACCGCAACCGCGAACACAACGTTTCAACATATAATCAAAATGTTTCTTTTGCTGTAACGTGATAATGATAGAATATATAAGAAAAAAAAAAAAACTTACTTCGCTGGGTAATTTACCTTATCATTATCTTTTATTTGCAACAGGAACTGAATTATTTTCATAATTAATGTTTTCATTACATTACTATCAGCCGATAGCACAGCATCTAATAATTTAAAAAAGGTTTTTTCGATTTGTATATGGTTTCCATCTTTCTTTGTTTTGTCAATAATTTCTGTGTTCGATTTAGTAATTGCTTTGGCCAGCTTTTGTTTCTTTGGCTTCAAGACATTCTCTTGCGAGTTCTCTCCAGTAACTTCATCTTTGACATTATCAGAACTGCGCTTTTTACCGCCCTTGATTTTATTTCCCTTAATGTACGGCAACAGCGCTACTTTTTCTTCTGCCATGCCGACGCGATAATTTTTTTTATCCTTTTACTGTATCAATTATTTTTTTTTACAAAATACAATAAAATATATAATAATAAAAAGTAAATTACATTCTTACCACTTGGTAATTCTAAAATGTGTAAACTGCACAGAACTTCAAGAACTTCAGCACCGGCCAAAAGACGAAAGAACGCTAAACAAAATTCTACACGTGTTAAATTACTAAGGATGCCAACCTGTGAAAAACCACAAACAAAATATATAAAAATTGTCAGCCCTCTTAATTAGTAAATGCCCATATACACACATCAACTATTTGCACAAATCTTTGTTGTACTAATTTGATTCGTTGCTCAATTGCCAAACAGACAGACTAAATAGTTTATCAATTTTCCCAAAAATAAGGAGAAGAAGCTATTTTAGTTGTGTATGGGTTTAATTTCGCTTTCGATAACAATTCTGGTTTTGCTTTTATTTATGTTTTTTGGAGTTATTTTATATAGAATAGAATTAGGCATACGTTTTATTGTACAATATTTTCAAATATTGTACTGTCTATGGTAAAAGAGTTCTAACATAAAAATAAAATAACAAAACACACGAAATCACAACAAAGAATGATAAGTTTTTGACATCCCTATTAACGTCGACACCGGAAAGAAGTCAGAAGTACTTCTATCTTTTGTCGTTTGAAGGTCTTCTAAACTTTAGTATTTACGGTTTTACACAATATTATTAATGTTCTAGCGAATTAAAAACCAACGACTTCTTAAAACTATTGTAGGAGCACTTCAAATTAAAAAAGATTGTGCTATTGGGTTTTACAGGACTAACTAATATATACATAAATTTATATATTATGAGATTCATGACATCTGGATGCCTCTGCATCGGAACTATCCCACACGTAAATGTCCCACATTCATAATTTTTTAGCAGGCGTGACAGTCTGCTTATTGGATATGCTATTGCCAGTTTGCTCCTCGACGTTTATTTTAGACTCTATTAGGCTCGATATCTCTTTGAACTTTGAGTTCATCTCCTACAGTATGTCGGGGGTTCTGCTCTGGAGTTCCGTGACATCTGACCATCACACCCTAACTTATGACGTCTCGGACCATGTCATCTACGTCTTGCAGTAGAAGAACTCTTTTCAGAAGTAATCTATTGAATACCTTGGAGAGTAATTGCCAGCAAGCTGGTTGACCGATAAGAGCAAGAATTGTGTTCAGGTTTTTAAAAATCGGCTATCAAGATTATCTCAGCACACTTTCACTGGGCTGGGAAGCCACATCGACAGAGTCCAGAGTCGTCTATTTGTGTGCTGGCAAGCAGAAGTTGAAGGGAATGAAGGTGGCTTTCAGATGGTTTGCGAATTCCTATGGGTTTTCTTCACTTCATCTGCACCAGGAACCACTTGGACGCTGGATGGGAGCTTTCCACTTCGTTGCTTTATTCGCAGTTCAGAGATTATGTGCAGAACTCCCTGGCTCAGATTTGCTTATAGCCGTGTTTTTTTACTTTGTCAATAATTTTTTTAGCGCTCTTGTGGCCCGGTTTAGAGTATTTTTTTTCATAAGAGTTCTGAATATGTGCCATACTCTTCTGAGTCTGCTTTACTTTCAATGAAGCCAATCTTCGCAGATCAAAGGGGTGCACGTTTCGTTTGGGTATGTAAGCTCTGCCAGAAGGGATAGGAGTGGCAACACTCGTAACTTCGTGGAAGTTGCGCCAAGGTAACTTTCCTGCACCTTCAATTTTTTTTACCAGTATAGCATTGACTTTTCAAATTTGTAGTGCAGTCTCAAAAGAAGTGTTAACGATATCTCATAGCGGCAAGGGTGCTACTGCACTCTACGAAGAGCAAGCGCAAAGCAGAAATAATACTGTTGGCAACCAGAGATAAGAACTTGAAAGCACAACAGAAATTATGAAAATTTTGGATTAATAAGGTAACACTGTGACTGCACTCGACTAGAGTTATACCCAATTCACAATGATTCACTGTTGCGTTCAGACATTTGAATCATGAACAGTTGTTTTTTGTTTTGGTTGCTCGCACATTAGCTAAATTCGAACGTAAAACTTATTGTTCGGACCAGGCGTTCCCAGTTTTATAATTTATTTTTTTTTTCCTTTGCTCTGCGCAGCAAACTTATGTATGTTAAAAATAAAGTTATATTCTTTTACTTAAAAAATAGGTTTCGCAACAGATTGGATATTGAACCGAATTTGAATTTGTTCTGTGATTACAAACAACATCATCCATCTCATTAATAACAAAATATGTGGAAACAAAGTTATCTTCATTTACTAAAGTTCCAAATGAATATAATTGTTAATTTTTTAATTACTTATATATTTCTTATATAATTATTTTGCAACTTTTGTGTATGAAATAAACAACAATTTTGTTTTATAAAAACTTATGAAAACTACATAATTTACAACAATTTACAATTGTAAATTTGCCTATTTTCTTTGTTAATTTTTTTAGGCCATCATCAGCTGTTTCTTTTTGGAGCGCAACAAAACAAGAGAAAAAGAGAGTTAAAAAATAACAAATTTTCATTAGATTTGCTTTGAGTGAAATTCCTTACTAATTGAGTGAAATAATCAGGCGGAAGTGATTTCGTCGGCATCAAACACTGTTAAATTTGAGAGCGCATTGCTAATAGCCATTTTACTGTGAACTGAATCAGGGTGGTTACACTTTTTGTTTTACAGTGGATATTTTTAATCATGAACTGCTGATTTTTGTTTTGGTTATATGTACATTCAAATGGAATGTTGCGTGCACGTTGACTAAATTTAAACGTAAAATTTGTGAAAACAAGATGATATACAACCATTCGAAATATTTCCTGGAGCTCACTTTTCACCCCTGCTAGGTATTTCATTAAAATATTTACAAAAATTGGGCCATGATCAGCTTTTTTATGTTGGCGCGCAACAAAACAACAGAAAAACAATCAAAAATGATGTAAAAAAGGCAGAAATTTCTCAACACTAACACAAGATACCATTCTTAATTTTATCAAGGCGCATTCATTCTTGATGTGACTATTGATTCGAATCACATTATCCACAACAACAACCCCTGAATGACAACAACCCGAGAAGTGACGACCATAGATCCCAAGTGGTTAATAGAGTATGCGCCGTCCTTCTTTCGTTTCTCCGATCCCACAAAGCTCAGTAAATTCAAAAAGAATCAACGTCTTGAGTCGCTTTATAACAAATATGAAGAGCCACGCGCTTGGCGTATTTCAAGAGTGCGATGACAACGTTTATTTTATAATTAATAATAAACATTTGAATCTGATTACAAAAATTATCAACTTTTTAAACCGGGCATAACATTCGGTATTTAAGTGTGTATATTTTATTGTTGTATTTGAAATTTTGTTTTCTTTTTCCACATACTGAATACGTCGATGCCGAGTAGGTATGAATGGCCTTATTATTCCTTTTAGGAGAAATGTTCTTTGATATCAAAATTATTCAATGCTTTCGAACATCGATGCTGCACAAAAATTAAAAAAGACTATCGATATCACTCGCTATTGGTAGATTACCAACACTACGTTGATGTCACACGCAAACCATAACAAGTGTTCGATGTTCGATGCGGTAGCATCATCTTTTCTCTTGAAAATCTTTTTCATGAATGAATAAATAGTTTATTTGATTTTATATACAAAACAAAAAAAAAAACTAAGTAATTATAGTTCGTTCTATGAATAACTGTAGAATTGAATTAAGTTAATTCGGAAGCGAAGCGGTGAACCTATAATATGAAGAAAATATTAATGGTTGCAGAGAAGCCCTCGTTGGCAGCATCATTAGCAACTATTTTATCAAATGGAAGGAGTACAACAAGAAAAGGTTAGTTGTTAATTTCAGGTTTTCAATTAAAATTTGCTCTTCCTATTAATTGGTTAAATCCATTATAATAAGTTATTCTTTCTTATGTATATAAATAAATATGATTTTGAATGACTCAATATGTGAAATCATCAGTTCTTATATTTTATGAATATAAACGCTTTTTGGACAAGGCTCATGGTGGTAGTTCAATCAGTCAAATGCTTTATTCCAACAAATTTAGTCAGTGTCAGCAGTACAGTTTGAGTTATCTGGTGCATATATAGAGGAAATTGTGTCTTACTTCCAATACTAGCACTTGATGGTGTAGAATATCAGTTGCTTTTTAATTCGATACGATAGACAGGCTGCTCGCCATAGTGACGATTTTATCAGGAACATCAAAGACCTTTGTGATGCCTAGTTTGGACTGCTCTTAGTTTCAATGTTAGCATTTGCATACCGGCATCTGTCTCTGCCCTTACACCAACCAATCCTCATTTCTACAACAAGATGTCAATAAAGCATTTTTCCATTCATACATTGATTTAATTTGTCTGCTGTGTTTTATAGTGATATGACGGTACACATCAGTTACAACAAATTATCTGATGGTAGGTAAAATCATGTTGCTATGTGCAACATAGTTTCAAAATGTAAATCTAGAAACTTAATGAATTATGTATCAATAATACTTCTGTCGCTTCTATGTATGAATCACCGGTGAATCTTCTACTTGCTTTACTCAAATCATGTGTTTCAAATGCAAAAATTCGCAATCCACTGGAAGACTAAGTGACCATATTATAGTCCAAATGTTAAAATCAATTCAATTTTCGATTTGTAAAAGTTAGAATCTTTAAATATATTTGAAAAAGGCTAATACCACACGAGGAGTACGACGAAAAGACAAAGGATAGATGGGTGCTTCATTGAACTACGAGCAAAAGGTAATCCGGTGTCTCACATCTGCAAAAGTGATAAGCGGTAAAAGAGCTACCATCAAGAGAGCTTTTTGCTCAGTAGTGCGTAATTCGTGAGCTACGCAATACACAGCACCATATGTAACTCTCATAATTTGAGGTAGAATAACTTTGACCTGCAATGACCAATAGGACAAGGTGCAGTAGGTTTTAATGGAAAAAAAGACCTTTAAGAACAGAACATGATTTGCAAATATTTAGTAGTATCAAATCAAATAAATGAAAGAATAACTTATGATTTGGGCTGTGAGTGGAAGATTTATTTATCATATTTTTATAATATCTCTTTGCAGGTCCCAATAATGGTTGTAATGTAAATGAATGGTCAGGTTCATTTCGTGAAGAGCGTTCGGTGCTCTTTCGCATGACATCTGTATGTGGTCATGTTATGTCTTTGGATTTTGTTGGCAAATACAATTCATGGGATAAAGTTGATCCAGTGGAACTTTTTGGTTGTCCCACTGAGAAAAAGGAAGTCAATCCAAAACAGCATATGCGTTCATTTCTTGAGAAGGAGGCACGTGGTTGTGATTATCTTGTGTTATGGCTTGATTGTGACAAAGAAGGCGAAAATATTTGCTATGAGGTCATGGATGCTGTCAAGGATGTTATACAGAATGTTTATAGCAAAACAGTGACATATCGTGCACATTTCTCAGCTATTACGGAAAAAGATATTAAAGGTGCCATGGAAACCTTGGGGTATCCGAATGAAAATGAATCGAAATCTGTGGATGCACGACAAGAACTTGATTTGCGTATTGGTTGTGCCTTTACGCGGTTCCAAACGAAATTCTTTCAGGGTCGTTACGGAGATCTAGACTCTTCGCTAATCTCATATGGTCCTTGTCAAACGCCCACATTGGGTTTTTGTGTACAAAGACACGATGAGATACAAACATTTAAGGCCGAGAGTTTTTGGTATTTACAAATGTTAGCTGGTCAACCCGAAGTTACTTTGGAATGGGCTCGTGTCAGAGTCTTTAAGAAAGACATTGCAATCATGCTATTGGGACGAGTCAAAGAGCACAAAGAGGCACTGTATGTTGACGCATATATATATATTTATTATCTATGATTAATAATTTGTCTCATTTTTTAATTTACAACAGTGTGGAAAGTGTTTCATCTAAAGAGCAATTCAAAAGTCGTCCCCAGGCTTTAAATACAGTCGAGTTAATGCGTATATGTAGTTCTGGTTTGGGCATTGGACCATTTCAAGCTATGCAAATTGCAGAAAGGCTTTATACCCAGGGATATATCAGTTATCCACGTACGGAGACCAATCAATATCCAGCAAACTTTGATTTAAATGCTGTACTTCGTTTGCTACAGCCATCAAGTGAATTGGGTGAAGAGGCACGTTCCATATTGAGCGATTTCAATGCACCACGAAAAGGCAAAGATGCCGGGGATCATCCACCGATTACACCAATGAAATTGGCTACACGTGGTGATTTCGATAGTGACACTTGGCGTATATATGATTTCATTTGTCGTCATTTCATGGGAACTGTTTCACGTGATCTTAAGTATCGCACAACGACCATAAAATTAAAAGTTGGTCTTGAGTCGTTCTCTTGCACAGCGAATGTTCTAATTGATCCTGGTTATACAAAGGTTATGACATGGCAAGCATTTGGTCGCGATCAAGTGATACCACCATTTGTTGAAGGCGAAAAAGTTGCCATCAATGAAGTTCGTTTAGTTGAAAGTCAAACTGGACCACCGGACTACCTCACCGAAGCCGAATTAATCACTCTTATGGAACAGCATGGCATTGGTACTGATGCCTCCATACCAGTTCATATTAATAACATCTGCCAAAGGAATTATGTACGCATTGAGACCGGTAGAAAGTTAATACCCACAACATTGGGTATTGTGCTTGTGCATGGCTATCAAAAAATTGATCCGGAATTGGTGTTGCCCACAATGCGGTCAGAAATCGAGCGTATGTTAAATTTAATTGCAAAAGGCAACGCCGATTTCAAAGCAGTACTCAATCATGCTATTGATATTTTTCGTAAGAAGTTTGTATACTTTGTGCAGAACATAACGAATATGGATACCTTGTTTGAAGTGTCTTTCTCGCCAATTGCCGAGACGGGTAAGGCGTATTCCCGGTGTGGCAAGTGTCGACGCTATATGAAGTATATACAGGTGAGTGTTGATTGATTGGTTGATGCTGTAAGACATCATCATTACTTAGGATTTTTCATTTTATCATTTCTATTTATATAGACAAAACCTGCTAGACTACATTGTTCACATTGCGATGAAACTTATTCATTACCCAATGGCAATGTTAAAGCCTATCGAGAGTTTCGCTGTCCATTGGATGATTTTGAGCTGCTAGCATTTTCGACTGGCATTAAAGGAAGCAAGGGACGCTCGTATCCTTTCTGCCCATATTGCTTTAATAATCCGCCTTTTAAAGATATGCCAAAGAATGCCGGTTGCAATTCATGTACACATCCAACATGTCCACATTCATTGAATACACTAGGCATATCAGGCTGTGTAGAATGCGACACAGGTGTACTGGTCTTAGATTGTACATTAGCACCAAGCTGGAAACTTGGTTGCAATCGCTGTGATGTTATAATCAATTGTTTTAAAGGCGCCACAAAAGTTACTGTCGATGGTAAGTGCTACACATAATTTAAAACAATTGTAATAATTTTAATATATTCTTCTATATCTTTAAAATATGCTACATATTCAGTTTTCGCTTATTTAAGTTATTTTTAATTTTATTCTTTCAGAAACTAAATGCAATGAATGTGGCGCCCAGTTGATTAGCGTCGTCTACAAATCTGACAAAACTAAATTTAAGGATGGTGCAGAAGAGAAAACGGGTTGTGTTTTTTGTTCAAATGATTTCGCCCATTTGGTGGAGAAGCATCGAGCCGTTGCAGCACGTGTGAGTACACGTAGTTCTCGTGGAGGCGGTCGCAGTAGTGCTGGTCGTGGTGGTGCTGCAAGTGCCAGCAGTGGGAGCGGTCGTGGCCCTGGACGTAATGGTCGTCCACCTAAAGATAAAATGGCTCACTTAGCGGCATATTTTGTCTGATTATGTTGCTGATGTCAATTAATAAAAAAATCTTTTTATATCCCTTTCACACTTCTATATTTTTAAAGCATTAGCGTGACGAGGAGCATAAATTCAGCATAGTATTTTAATCCGTCTGTCCATCCGTTCTACAATGAAGAATCTCAATTTTTTAAAATAGTAACCTGAATTTTTGCCTAGGACCTACCAAAAATGTATTATCATATACATTTAAATAATATTTTTCAACCAAAGTTCCTTAACAAAAAACATATCCAAAAATCAAGACAATATAAACTTATTTTAGGAAAACATGGTATTTCTTAAAAATATATAAGTGAAAATATTTCTTTATGAACAAGTGGGTGTGAAAAGTGTTAGTTTAAGCTTCGGTGCAACCGAAGTTATTGTTTCGTCTTGATTTCTTTATTTATATTTATTCATTTATATTTTGTTCCATTCGATGACATACTCAACAAAAAGTGAATTGTACAATATAATAAACAAGAAATAATATGCATTTAATTATTAAAAAGTGTTTGTAATAAAAATGTATAATGCAACAACTAAAGTATTTTATTTTTTTTTTTTTACTTTTAAGGACTTTCAATAGCCATAAGAACCAGCCAGCAGGAACAACAATGAGAACTTTTCAACTTTTTAGAAACTCATGTTTCTTCGTTGCTTTAAAAACTATTACATGGATAATCAAAGTTTTTGGAAAATTACCAATGAAATGCACTTGTACTCATCAAATGGGTAGCGAACCTAATCCTATATTGATAGATAAATGTATATAACAATGTGCATTATTTCTGTGTATTGATTTCATCTCTCATTTTTATAAAGGCTAAGGTTAATTTTTTGATCTAGTGAAATATCATGCACATCGCACACGTTTAACAAGTTTTACAATTCAAAAAACAGCATTTCGAGAAAATCTCTATTAGAGTTTTCAATTTACGCACAAATTGACTGATTATAGAAAAATATTCTCTTCTAATATGGAGAGTATGAAATCTATTAACATATAGTAAACATTTTAAATCATCATAAACTCAAATAACCTTTTTTTGAGTTGTGACTCTTTAATTAAATATGCGATATTCTTTAGAATATGGAGAAAAAATGGAATTTGTGAATAAATAGAAATGGATCAATTTCTTTATATAAATATAAAAAAAATCTTATGATAAATTAAGACAGACACTTACCTAAGAAAAAGGTAATTTGATTTCCTTAAATAATTTTTGAACGAAAATTAATTTTGAATATTACGCACAAACTATTATATATGAATAATTACTCGGTCACTTGTAGGAACCATCTGTTTTCGTAAAAGATAGAAACTCTCATTTATAAACAAAATTTGAAGTATTTGATTATAGTAGGCTATAAATTTCTTTAAGTACAATGGGATAAAAATAATAAACCGTCACAGGTACAATGGGACTAATGGAACGAAATTGGTTTGATTAATAATAAAAATTATGTCCGTTGTAGAAATGGTCGCTTCGCTATCATTTGCATATGCATATGGCTTTATT
This sequence comes from Amiota albilabris, assembly GCA_037040105.1. Taxonomy (NCBI): domain Eukaryota; kingdom Metazoa; phylum Arthropoda; class Insecta; order Diptera; family Drosophilidae; genus Amiota; species Amiota albilabris. The sequence goes on from JBANCV010000241.1 coordinate 28,324, forward strand.
TTCATTTCAAGGCTTACAAATAGTGCAAGAAGTTAAATAAATTTGACAATGGATATATTTCTTCTTTAGGAAAATGCATAGAATAATCAAGAGTGGATAACGTGACCTGACACGGTGTAATTTATATTTATAACTTGCTAGCATTATTTTTATAATTCTTCCAAATATCGAAAAGGAGATCGTCAGGCTCAATAGTAGACACACATCACGGTTTGAGGGCCATGATAATCAATTGGCAATTGAACTGCTGGACAACATCAGATACACGCGTCGCCTGAAGAGACATCATCTTTTGGATCTCTTGTTCCGTTTCCCGTGCGAGTGATCCACCAATAAATTAAAATAATATATGATTTTTCATTTCAATTCGCTTACTGTTCTTATTGAGTGATAGATTGCAAAAATAAAGTATATTAAAACAAAACAAAAATATATTTTATTACCATTAAATTTAACAATATTTTATAAATTTTTGTTCATAAGTTAGTCAGACGTTTCTTTGAAGTGAAAAGCGGCATTGATCCAAAATCGATGCTTATGTTTCAACCAAAACCTTGTAACTTAAAGTAACTTCACTTTGGAAAACCGGTAATAAACATGATCATAATTTAAAAATAAATAAATTGTCATATAACGAAAAGGCTTTGGCTCATGCATGCTGCTTCTAGGAGCGACCATTAGGTGGGGCACAATTGGAAATGATCCTTTTGAGTAGTTGTCGGATTACTAAAGATGTTATTGTGTGTTTATTGTTCATGTCTCTTCATGTTTTGTATGATTCATGTAATATGTGTTCGTTGAGAAAAGAGAAAATGTATGGAGTGTGAATAAGGTAATAAAAGAGTAAGTAAATCAAAATATACAAATTAGAAAGAGAGACAGAGAGAGAGAGAGAGAGAGAGAGAGTTAAATGAAAGAGGATAGCGTTTTTTTTGGTGTGACGAAATTACACTAATATAATCTATTAAAATCTACATATTAAATCACGTTTAAGGTGCAACTAAAGAGCTCGCTTCTGACGCTTTTCAATAGATACCGAAGCTTACGACGCTTCAAGTTACAGACCAAACATCTTACGCTTTTATATGTGAACAAAAAACAGCTGTTGTGAAATAAATAACAAAATTGCTTTGCTTTGAAATTGCTAATTTTTCAATAAAAGAAACCATAATTCTCCTAGATTACCTTCCGCCAAGTCATCATCTTTTTGTAAGTTCGACAATGCTGCTAGAGGCTCTCATCATTAAAAGAATGCAGCTCCATAAGATAGTGGATCTTTTACAAATCCTCCTTTTCTGAAACAGTTTATAATTGTTTCTGCTCTCACATTTTTCAAATCTGTATTTAATTCTTCTATCGCATCTATATTCAATATTCTTTTTCTGTAGTGCTGTTTTAAATTGTGTGTAATGTCTTGATCCATTGGTTGCAATGACAATGCCATATTCGGGGGAAAAAGGCGAACTTAGTTTTTTAATTTTGGTTCGACATCTTTCGGGTGTAAAGGGTAGTTGTCAACAAGATATTCCTTTTTTCATAATGCACTTCCAGGGATTTCAGTCCTTTGAAGCATAATGGATTTTTAACATTGCCAAGAACTAGCAGTTTCAGCTGTAATTGCTTCCTAAAAAGTCTCCGCGTTTTTTTGGTACATTTTTGAACAAAAACGTTCTTTATTCAAAATGAATTTCAACCTAGTGCATATTGGCCATTATTATCTATGACCTTTTGACATTTTCCGTGTCATTTTCAGTGGCTTTTCGGTCGGCCAATTTTTTAGCGTTAAAAGAGTTTTGCAGCCATCGAAACAAAAGGTAGTCAGAGGGTGCAAGGTCCAGGCTATGCGTTGGATACATCGAAACTTTCCAACTAAGCTCCGTCAATTTGTTCTCGGTTATCGAAGATGTGTGTGGACTAGCATTATCATGATGGAAGACAACTCCCTTTCTGTTGGCCAATTCTGGTCGCTCTTTCTTGATTGCTTCCTAACATACAAGTTGTCTGTTCTTGATAGCTCAAAAATTGAGTGCGTGGCATATGGGTAGAAGGAGTGAAGAACAGATGAACATAGCGAAATGGGTTCTCTTTATCATGCTGGTCATTTTCATATATACAGTACTCTTAGGGGGTATAAAAAAGAGAAAGTTGTTTTCTGTTTTTTAATTTATAAACTAAATTAAACTACATACAATAATTTAAAATATTTAAACTAAATATTTTCATTTTGTTTTTAAAGCTTTAAAAATTATTCAAAAATTGTGGTTGTTTTTGATTAAACAGAATCGGAGCCATTGACTCCAGAGACTGCTTCAGTGTTTCCTGTCGTCGCTGGCACTTCGGCTGTTTCGCTGGGGCGACGGACATATACTGCCGAGGCTTCAATAACGATTGTAGGTAATTCAGCTGTTGGTAAATCTGAAGTTTCAGCGGCATCGGTAGTAGCGGCAGGTGCTGCTTCAGCAGGCTGTACAACGGGGATATCAGCTGGCTTGGTAGTAAATGGTGGTGCCTCTGAAGTCACAACTATTGTCGATGATATTGGTGTCGGTGACGGCGAGGGTGTTGTTGCCCTACTTGCTATTGGTGTTGCTGCCTTTGATGTTGAAGATGTCGATTTTGTTGCTGGCGATTGTGAACGTGATTTTGAATTGCGTTGACTGTCACCTGGAACGGCTAATTCCTTCAATCTTTGCTCATTGGCGCTCTTATCTAAAAGCACGGATGTCGATTGTGGCGCTGGACTGGTACCACGTTTGATATCCTCAATCTTTGATTCGATTTCACGTCTTATATCAAGAATCGGACGTAACAAGAAAACTGGGACATCATCATCACGTCGCTGGAACAGCATTTCACCCTCAAATTCAACATATTTATATTTTCTTGCCCGCAACAAGATTCCGACCACCTTATCTGATATATAATTGTAAATCTATATAAAAGTTAAGTATATTATAAATGGTGTTATTTAGAACATATGTATGTGTATCAGTATAACTTACATTGAAAAGTTCACCGAATGGTATCACGCGCATATCTGGTTCATCCTTAACATTATATCCCTCAGAATTGATGATTTGACATAACTCCAACATTTCGCGCATTACATGCATATTAGCTTTTTGACCTCGCATTTCAGTAAGACTGCCGGCCAATGGTTTACCATATTGATCCTTTGGTATATTTGGTTTGGGTGACGAGCGTCCATCAGTTTGCGAAAAAGGATTTAATAGTTGTGAGGTCTTATGCTGCTGTGCCTGATTGTTGAACATGGCGACCTTTGAAGAAAGCGATGAGTCCTAAAAATAAATGAAATAAAATAAACTTACCATTAATTTGGATTTTTTTTTATATAATTTTGAAATCATAGAAGTAAATAAAACAAATTCGAAATCTTAACTACATATTTTGAAAATCAATCGATCAAAATTCAAAATGCCTGCTTGTTATGCTAGCGAAATTCCATTTCAATTGTTAGAAAATATTGTTTTTAGATTATTAACTTAAGGACTATAGTTTGCATAGAAAATTAAGTAAATGGATAAATATTGCATACATTGTACAATAGTTAATATATTGTAATAGGCGATACAATTTAAAAGAAAAAAAAAAAAAATTATTTTAATTGAAATAATGACAATGAAAATAAAATATGCTTAAAGTGCTAATGGAGCGACACGACTACACACGATAGAAAAAAATATGACAAGAAAATCTAATTTTTCTTCCGCATATATTCCTTATGGGGTCCTGTAACTGTTATGTCCATGTTTTCCGTTTATTTATCATACATACATTCATATATTTGTGATGCTTGTATATTTATAAGTGTGGTGGACAAATCGGTTGACGAAATTTCCAATGAATCCATATCTTGTTTGATATATAAGTACATACGAGTGTGTTTAAGTTAAAATTTATTTAAATTTTATTGCATTTCATTAATCCAGAGATCGAGATGAATTAGTGGCCAATGGCATAGCAACAAACTCTTATGTGACGAGACCATAACAATTTCACAAAATATGGTCCAATTGTGGAAGAAACTGTTCACTTGACTTTTAAATATTTTAATAATATATAATTTATTTATTTATTAAATTAAAATTTGGAATATATTGTTCCAATTTTATTTAAAATGAATTTATGAATTTATTTTTTTTTTAAAGGAATCTTGTCGGTGAACAATTTTGAACCACTGCTAGTGGTTGATTTCTGAAAATTTTTATAAATATTCATTGTGGTTGTAAACGATTTAAGAAAATTTTTAGATTTCTTTCTGGATGTTAACACAAGTAGAATGTACAAATGAATGTGTTTTCTTTTCTTGAAATATATAAAAATATTGAAATGATTTTGTTTTATTTTTTTAAATTTATATTTCTATTCTTTTCATTTGTTGCTTTTGTATTATTTTGTTTTATTTTCATTTGTTCACTTTTGGGTTTTGAATATAATATTATTTTTATAAGTGAAATATTTAATACAATAGAAAGAAAAATGCAATAAATTGTGACTCATGTGAAATTTGTATTTTACAATAATAATTTAATTTTTTTTATTTTTACTTTGTGTGATGAATAATATTGTAATTATAAATATTTTTTCCTTTTCAATTAGATTAGAAGTTTTTTGGTTTGGTTTTTGTTTGGTGCAGACAAATTGCTAAAAGTGTCTGACGTTGTCGCTCAAAAAGTCAAGAATAACTGAAATAAACTAAACTATAATATTGTAATTTGGATGCAACAAAAGAGACACGTCAAAAGTAATTGGTCAATATGCAATTAGTTGAATGAAAACACATACATACATACTATATTTTGTATATACCTACAATACATATGTGTACATAATATATAGTATATATCATTAGTGCTGTATCTATAAATATGTACATTCAAGTATATAAATATAAAACATTATAACCAAGATGAAAGCAAAAATTTCATAAGATCCTCTTCTAACGGCTTATTATACTACCTACATACATATGTATGCACACCTTACGTACCCTACATAGTAAGTAGGTATATAATATGATTCTAAATAACACATACCAAAATTTAAGTTACATACTGTATAAGAATATAAGAATACATGTTCTTCGCACATTCTTTAATTTTAATACACTTAACAAATATTTAGTTAGATTTACGATATTCTTATATTCACACTTGTTTAATGGTATCGAAAAGTTTTCTGCTAAAAGAATTTTTAATTGCATGACTAAATAAATTGTTTAATTCTTTATGTACAAGTATTTTGTTATATCAATCTTCTTTATGTTTTTCAAGATATAAAATTAAGAATTTCTACCTGAATTTACACATTTCATAATGAAAATGATAACCAATTGACATTGCAGAATCTCTACAATAGCATATATCATCATTTTCAAGGTATTCAATCTAGTTATATCCGCTGTCTGTCAGTCTGTCCATACATTTTTCTATAAATTATTGCCCCATTTTTATACTCTGCACGTATTGAATACAATAGTATTATAAGTTTCTCATGAAGTTTGTAATGCAAAGAAGGATACATCGTAGACGGCATTAAGTTTATGTATTCTTTATTAGCGCAATGAGACGAGTTGATCTAGCCATGCCCGTCCGTCTATACGTCTATCCGTCTGTCTGTATGTTTCTCAGTTTTTGAGTAAGAGCTAGAGAATTTTGCACATTTGTCGGAATCAACCGAGGCGGTCCATTAGAATGGGTACGTCCCATCAAACCCCATACTCCAATTCATGTTCTTATTAGAAAAAGTGTTTTGTTTTTTCTGCCATCATCTTGAAATTTAAACACAATAAGTTTCTGATCCATATTCATCAACCATGTAAATTTCAACATCTTAGGATCGTATATCTCCCATACAAAAAACTTTTTCTAGGGGATACGTGAAGTGTATCACATCTTCGGTATACCATAGCCATCATTCTCGTTTTTTTTTTTATTATACCTACAACTAAAATGTTTCTGTTATATAATAATAACGTGTGTTAATCGGATTTTTTTATTGATAAATATAGGTGACATCATAGATTTTTTTTTAATACACACCCAATTTTTGCATAATATATGTGTGCTAATTGTCATTTCATATCGATCAATAAAATTTCAATTGAATGCAAAAGTTTTCCATACAAAAACTCATAAAAATACAAAATTTTGTTTGTTAGGTAGGAATAAACTATAATTCAAAACAGCAAATGAATGGGTAGATCGACCTAGCCTTCGCATCAAGTTGATCATTTCCATTTCTATTGAAAAAACGGTTGCGTTACAAATATCGGGCTAAACTTATAATAAGTATTATACAATTCACTTTATTTAATATGATTGATATTCATCAATCATGTAAATTTCAAGATTTTAGGATTACTGGATCACATGGCGCACATACATTACAACTTCAGCATAGTCGAAGATATCTTCTATCTGGTTTTATATACAGATTGAGCCCACATTTTCTTTACAATATGCATATACACTACTAACAATAGAGTTTTAGATTCGTATAATAAGCATATTGCGATAAGCATAAATTGGGAACAGAAAAAACAAAACATTAGATGAAAATTTAGATAAAACTTAAACTACTTAATACTACTACTAGATCGATTTTCAAGCGAGAATCAATTAAACACTTCATATGAAGCAAAACATTGATCTATTCAATTATCATTTATTTTAAGCAATATTAATTAAATCTTGAATTGAATCGATGCTATCTATTATAAATAGGTAAATCAGACTTTCGGTTTATGAAAAGATAAAATGATGGACATTTTTTTGGTTGATTTTATCTACTGTTTTGACTACTCTACTCATATCAGTTTTGAATGTTAATTTCCAGGGTACGAGGTTAGAACTTGGTTGGTAGCAAGCCTAAAAATGTATATATTGCATTCAATTTGATTCTCCTATTTGTGAATTAGATTAAAAAATTATTAAGAGTGCTTGCACATGTCGGAGAATATTTGTTATAAGTAATATTCAAATAACAATCTTACTAAGCATAAAATTCGAATGAATGAGAGATTGCAGTTGTGCTAAGTATTTTATGAAATATGAATGTGAAATTAATATTGGGTTGGTGTAAAACTGACTTCCGAGAGAAATGAGAATTATGTTTCAACAATTTTTTTCATATAACAATGCAACTTTATTTCATCAAATATTTTTCTTTATTATTGATAAAGTTTTGCCATTTTTCGGGCAAAAGCGTAATCCCGTCTTTGTAGAAATTCTGGTGTTTCTGATCAAAGAACTGGTGCAATCTCGTTTTGCAGTCCTTTAGGGAATTCATTGTTACGTCATCAAGATAAGTATGCATGGAGCGAAATAAATCGTAATAAAATGATGATAGGTCCGGAATATATGGTGCGTGCATTAACACTTCCTAGCCGAGTTCTCTCAATTTTTGCTGAGTCATTAAAGATGTGTGTGGCCTAACATTGTCATGATGGAAGAAAACTCTCTTTCTGTTGGCCAATTCTGGTCGCTCTTTCTTGATTGCTTCATTTAAACGGTCGAGTTGTGCATAGTACAGGACCGAATTGATCGTTTTGCAACGTTGAAGTAGCTCATAAAACACAATTCCCTTCCAATCCCACCAAACCCTTAGCATAAACTTGTTTGCCGTCAATTCAGGCTTTGAAGTCATTTGTGAAAGGTCACAGACCTTTGACCATGATGGCTTGCGTTGGATATTCTCGCATTTAATCCATTTTTAATCACCCATAATGATTCGCTTCAAAAATGATTCCATTTCGTTAATTTTTAGCAGCGTTTCATTCATGGTTATTCGGTCAAATTTCTTTGTTATAATCCATGTGGCACCCAAACATCGGACTTCTGTGAGTAGCCTGCTCTCTGAATTATCTTTTCATTTTCTGTACGCAAAAACAGAAGATTTAATAGAGAGTAATTCAAACTTTCGGTATTTACTTTTCCAACAACCCAATATAATATGTGTAATGCCTAGAATTGTGTAGAATATATGTATGTACATATGAATGTTCCTGATCAGTATGGAAAGGGGAATGAATGGGGCTCAGTCTGGGCATCTGTGTGTCTGTTTATCTATAGTATTTATAAGAGTTACTAATCCTTCTGGAGCTAGGGGTGTAGCACTGTTCACCGGGACAGCTAGTAATTAATAAATTAAGAGCTAGTTGTACAGTTGTTAGTAAGTTAGTAGAGGGGTACCACTTATACCCAAAATCTTCTTTTTATATCAATGATATAGTCACAATATAAACAAATAATTGAATCTTTAGTTATTTTTTTTTAAATTAATTTTGAATATGTTATGTATTGTAAAGTTTAATGCATTGTAAAAAGGGGGATTGAAAGCACCGTAAATAGGCTGCCCATAAAATGTAAAAATTAATGATTTCACAAATAAATGGATATAGTTTTCATTTCAGGGGGCAATGACAAATAATTAACATACATGTTTATAATATTAACTTTAAACAGTGTAGCATTTTCAAAAGATAAAGAAAGGCCAACAAACTACAATGTAAATACCAAATAAATAACGTAAATATCTTAATAAAAAGTATGTATATAAATATCTACATACATAAATATAAGAAATGTTTGGAATTTATGGAATTTTCACTTGAATCGTCGTCGCTACCGCTGCCACATTAAGCGATATCCGCAAAAACTCGTGAAACGAAGAAAATTAAAATACTATAATAAAATATTTTTATATTGTAGTATTCAAATCCGCTAAAAAGATACCCGTACATTTGTTTGTTTATCTGTGATATTTTTTCTATTTCTATTCTCATTTATTATTTTCACTTATGAGTGAAATGAATTTTGTTTCGAAAATGGAACTGGAAGTGTTGACAAATATTTTCAAAATCAAACAAAAAAAAAAAAAAAAAAAAAAAATTATAATAATAATAATAATGCAAAAAGATTTATTTATTTTTGAAAAATGAAAGCAGAAATGAATATTTTTCGTATTTTGTTAGCGTTTAATTGTCATCGCTTGATTTTGCACAAACAGAAAAATCTTTCTATACATATATTCTTTGTATCTCATCACTAAAAAGAAAATTCAAAGAAAAACTTGTCGCTCGCACTGAAAAGATCAAAATACGGAAAAATTCTTGGCAATGACCATCAACGTTCTTGAGGATGTTGTTTATACTTCATACATATATACATAGTACAGTATAAGTACATACATATATATATATATCTATATATTTTTTTTTTGTAGCGACAAATGAAGAAATTAAATTTAAGAAAAATACATAAAATTATAAGAAAAAAAAAATACAAACAAAAATTGTTTTTGAAGATAATACAAAAATATATATATATATATCGAGTAATAAAATATATAATACATAAGTATATTATTGTACAATAAAATAAATAATAGAATTTTGTCCAAACTTTAGGTATAATATATAATTATATAACATCTTACACAGTCCATTATGTTGGTACTCCTAAGGCTATCCATCATTTGAAGATCATCTAAACTTCTAAACAAAACTATTTTGTCTTCAACCCTTCTACATTGGCTTAAAGCGGCTCATAGATGTAGAGTATTACTTTGCCTAATAGTATGGTTCGTATCGTTTGTATATGAGAAACAAAAGATTTTTTACTACATTTTGGAAAATCCTAAATATTTTATTTATTTATTTGTTAGAACTGGGATTATATATATAAATTATAGCTTAGTTGTGTTTATAAGCAATAGCAACAGAGACCTTCAGCTCAGGAAAAGAGTTAAGAAGGGTAGGGGAAAGTGTTAGAAAAATGCAGAACCAGACTTGGACCTATAGGGTGTAAGCTCGGCGCACTATTTTCCGAGCCAACAAGCCAGAAATATACGAAATAAAAGTCGATCTATGTATATATATATATGTATGTTTCCTATAGACTCCGAAAACACTGTAGTGATTTTGATTAAAATTTTCAGGGAAAATCTAGCATAGTCTGGAGAGTGTTCCTGTGATGTATGATCCATGCAAAAACGTGCAAAAAAGGTTTAAATTTTGTTGAAACGAAAAATCGTCCCTAAACAAATTGAAAACTCTTACTGGAGGTAATGGATAGATATCCTCTGTATAAGCGAAGGGGTACATTTCATGGCCCTAAATATATGTGTATGTGTATTTTAGGGCAGGCGTAACAATTTTCGCCGGGACAGCTAGTATTAGATATTTATTGGACAATGGCGAAAATAGGGTAAATAGGAATAGTGTGCAATATCGTTTCAGCTGCTATTTAGATATTGAAACGTATGAAAAAAAGTTATTACTGGCCTTCATTGACTACTGACTTTGTGCTACGTTTAGAGTCAAATCTTAAGCTATCGTGTAAAATTCAATCTGAAGTTTAAATTAAAATTTAAACTCAAATGTGAAAAGTGTGAACAAATTAAACCAAAACCATTTATTCTTTATTGTATGCCTGAAAAAACCATTGAATATCTCTATCTATTAATCAATGAATTTATATACAATACATATCTATCTATCTATCTATGTATTCATTCATTTGTCTTTCTATTGTATTTACTGTATTTTTATTTCAAAATATTCAAAGTGAAATACGAATTCCTAAATGTATCTGTGGAATGAAAATACTTGGCGCTTTTAATTTATTTCATTTCATTTAATTTGATTTAATTTAATGTAAATTTATTTATATGTATTTTATTTTCTTATTTAAATCTTTTTGTTCTTTTGGTTTTTGTGAATGGCACATCGCAACGTGGTCGCCGATTCGCCCATTCTGTGTTCTGGCTCTATGACAAGATTGCTAGCTGGCTAGCTGGCTGGTTGATTTGCTATCTGGGTTCGATGCCACGCAATAGATACATTTACTTTGTCTCTTTGGCATCAAGCCCCCTCTCTCTCTCGCATTGCTGATTGTAGATATAAAAAATGTTTTCCCCAATTTAATTTTTGTGCTTTTTAATTCTTTTAAGAAAAAATGTGATTTATAAACGTCACTTGGCTGCCTCCGAACGTTTTTATTATGCTAATGTTGTTGTGTATTTTCAGAATTTTTCTTAAATGTACATATAAACAATAAAATGCAGTAAAATACATTATAGTATTAGAAGCCTATATTTTCGGTTATATTATAAAAAATTGAAAGTATTTTCTGCCGTTTTTGGAAATATAGATAATTGAATTAATAGCATTATAAACTCTTTTAAGAATCATTGAAATTAAATTGTCATGGCTCATTGAACTAAGTAGTGCAGTACTGAACAGTCTACTATACTCTAAGAATAATTCACATCCCCATACCCATCCGTGTCCATTCCTCTATTCATTCATTCCCCATATAAAATTCAGAATGTTATATTCACTTGATTGAATTCAATATGATTTGTTTTTCTATTTGTCTGTCATTCTCATAACTTTTTGAGCGACATAACGACATAATAAGAAACATCATACAATATTTTTTAAGACGTAATTTTTATTTATTTGTTTTTTAGCAAATATATTCAGATGTATATGTATCCCAGTTCTAAAATATTTTAATGTATTTTTAAAAATTTTTGCACAAACAAATTAAATATTTCCGCTTTTCTTATTGTAGCTAAAAATATATGTATATGATTTATGCTATATTGTTTTCATAATTACAATATTATTGTAGGAAGTTTATAATTTTTAACTAATATTTGCAACAGGATGATTTCAGGATGACATCAAAGATTCGTTTATATTGAGCAAAGAAAATTCATAGAACTAATGCCCTTGGTGGGCATAATCTAAATTGAGCAAATTTATTTATATATTTTTTTTATTGCGATATCAATTTCGAAAATTTTGATATCAATATTTCCTGTTTAATGGGTGTCATATTTCGGAGCGCTTATAAGTCGACAGACTGAAAAAGTTGCTTATTCATTGATTGAAAAGTGATGATTTGTAAAGAGATTTTCTTTTATCCTAAACAGAATTCTTCGATTTCATTAATTTAGGGTTTAACAAATATTAAAAATAAATTTTTTTTTTTATATAAACATTATTCATTTAGATAATTAATAAAAAACAATATAAAATAATAATGATAATCCTGAATACAATTGTGAATATTATTTATTATTAAAATAAAGGGTATTTTAGAATTCCTGGTTATTTCATTCAATAACTTAGATAATCCCAAAAACTTTTAAGTTTCGAAATGGATTGTCTCAAATATTTGAATTAATATTCTCTAACGAAGGAAGCCACAAGGAAAAGGGCTGTTGCCTCTGCACATTGCATTAATCAGAATCTTATTGAATTGTCCTCTTAGGCTACAAGAAGAAATTTCTATACTAAGTTGTCATTAAAATTAAAAGCTAAGAGTTCGCTGTTATTGCAATTTGTTTTCAGTAAATAATTCTTTTTTCAAAAGGTGAAGATGCCTTGTCAATTTGACAATCTCATGGAATCGATGAGACTAGCAACATCCTACGATCTACAGTTGGCAACAATATATTTTTGAAATAGAGTTTCAACAATAGTTACATTTTTCTCACCAAAATCAAAGTTAATACATTACTTTTGTTTCGGTTCTGATTTGTTTACTAGTATTTCTCTCACATCTTCAAACAAAAAAAAAAAAAAAAAAAAAAAATTTGTTGGGAAAGTTTTGTTTTGTTAATTTTTCCCTTGAATTGTTTGAAAACTAAAAGAAAAATGTTTCTTTTATTTCTCAAAATTATAATATTTCGCATAACTTTCACTAAATTTGTGATTGTCTCTAAATAATTACATTATAATTTTTCTTATTTTTTTTTTTTTTTTCGTAAAATTTCGCAAAAAAGTTACAAAAATTTATTACCGAAAATAATCATATTTCTTTTGAGTTATAAATATTCATAGATTTTCAGTTGAGTGTCAAAACATAACTTAAATCAACTAAACAAGTCTAATTTCACCACTTAATGCACTTGAGGAGGTTGTCAAACGCGTTTTAATGAAGTGAAAATGATAATTTTATCAATAGGAAAAACTATTGTATAAAATAAAATGAATGTTAATTCAACCGTAGATTATAATGACATGACACCAAAGGAGACATTAAACTTTTGGATAACATTTCAATACATTATTTTCTTGATTTTGTTACCAATGTCTCTCCCCAGTAAGAAGGGGACATACACACATAGATTAATTTGGATTTGAATATTTCTTTAAGATTAAGAAGGTCTCGGTATACAAGATAACTCACGATCAAAGTCCCGGTACTTCCCGGGAATAAAATTAGATGTTTGTCTTCGACTATGCCGAAGAAGTAATACTCTTCATGCATCCATTAGAAAACTTTCTTGCCTACGCTTCTGTCATTTCACTATTGATTTGGTGGATCTTCTCTGACGATTTGTACTTCATTCGCTAACATACTTTACATATTAAGTTTCGCTGCACATGAACTGGGAATCACTTTTTTGTTTTTCCAATTGTATTTGTTTGATATCCTTATTTGTCATTGTAGAATTGTATGCGTGAAATACCTTATCGTGACCAAACATAAAATATTGATTTTCAACTGGATATTGATTTATTGATTAATATACAATACTTAGATGATATGAAGAATAAAAAATTTTTAATAATATAAATCACAATATTATAAAATTCTATGAAACAAAGTGGTAAAAGTGTTTCCAATTCTTAAGATACTATAAGTTACTTTTACTGTACAGTAGTCGTATTAACATGTTTGTCTATAAGAAGAAATCAATAGCTTGATGAATAAGTTGGCCTACTAATCCAATTTTTAATAAACAAAGTCTCTTACCATATAATAAAAATGCTGGAGTCAAATCTATCTTATATGTATGTACAATACAATATTGCAGAAATATTTCACATCCATCAATCAATCTTTCAGGAATATCAAAAAAAAATAATTGGATAATGGAAGCATCAAGGAAGTTTATTATCATCAGTATTATAAGTTTGTGATGAAGTTATAATACACAGAAGGAGACATCGGACACCCCACTTAGAGCATATATATTCTTGTTCAGCTCTACGAGACGAGTTGATTTATCTGTGTACATCTGTCCGCCTGTAAGTATACAAACTAGTCTTTCAATTTTTGAGCTAGAGAGTTGCACGTAGTACTCTTTTTTATAATACGATGCACATTTGTTTTTGAGTTATCGAAATGGACACAATAAGTTTTTGACCCATATTCAACAACCACGTAAATTTCAAGATTCTAGGGTTACTGGATCGCAAAGTTCCCATACAAATATTGCGATGTCAATATTGAAATGCAGTATGTTTACTGAATCTAGCCTAAATATAACTCAAATTAATAATGTAGTATTTCTGTGTGTTCAACCACAGGAGCGTAGGTAAAACGTTTTTTTGGGGATACGGAAAGAGTATTACAGATTCGGCATAGCAGAAATGAAATGTTAGAATTGATCCTTGAAGGAAAAGTGGTAAAATAAAAAATAGTTTATAGTTTCCCAATAAAAATGTTAAATGTAAAAATTGTAAATGCACTGAAATTCAATTTGGTTAAACTATATGTAATTTATTAACATAATATTTTGATACTATCATATGATATCAATAACAAAATATGTTTCCCAATGAAAAAAATAAAAGAAAAGCCTTACAGAAAATAAGTTCGATATTAAAAGCCAATAGCGATGCCATGAACATCAAAAATATTAAAGGGAATCTGACTGGTCTGAAAGATGATGCGTCTTGGGTAATTCTAACCATTGGAACATTTTTAGTAAAGATATTTATTTATGATTAATTTCTATTGACAATGAGATCAGTACAAATAAAAAGCTTAACGTATTGTATCATCAAAATTTGGTAGATTTGGTCTGTTCTGTTTGTGCTCGAAATTTTACCATATAGTGAAATAATATTTCAATTAACATAATGAATACTACGTTAAAAAATTTTAAAATTGGATTTATTACTACTTGTATACCCAAGTAAAAGCAATGGATTCTACCGGACAAAGAAGCGTGGAAAGAAAAGCAGGAGAGAGAAAAAATTTCCCTTTAGTGAGAAGGAAATTGTTTTTTGATGTCCAATAAAAGATTTGATTCGGTCAAAATCAATGAATTTTGCTTTGAATTACTTCCTTATTCAGCATACTCACAAGATCTAACCCTGTTTAACATGAATGTGATTTATCACAAATATAAAGATAATAGGATTTCTTAAACTTTTGAAGACACCGTCCCCAACCCAAGGCTTTACGTCATTATTAAGATTCCATAAAAGAATATCTGAGTTATTGTAATATTTTCTTAATTAAGGATACTTACCACCACAAAGCGCAGGGCACCCAATTCATGAGAGACGTCGGCCATTATTACAAATTTCTTGTTGTTTTTGCGATTGTTTTTTTTTTTTTCTTTTTCAATTAAAAACTTTTAATAAAGCAAACTGTTGATACCCGGAAGAAAGAAAAAGAAGAAAGAGAAATAATTTTAAATTTAATTAATAAAAAAATAGAAAAATAATTCAAACTCTTAAGGAAAATGGGAAAAAAGTGGAGGAACTAAACTACTTTTAAATTAGTTTCAATCTCAGATTATTTCAATTTGAACTTTAAAACTCTGGTGGACGGACCCAAATGCAACACAACTTTGACGACGATGTGGCGCATGCGCAAAAAATCATTAAATTACATTACATCAAATAAAGGAGATATTACTACAATACATACATATGGGAAAAATGCAACAACTACAACTACACACACACACAAAAAAAAAAAAAAAAACCAAATGAGGTCAACAAAAAACAATAAAAGTAATAAGTAGTATGAAATCAACTAAGAACTATTGAAGTTCTGAATTTTCATGTACTTTGTATTCTTTTCATGACCTCTCTAGAGACCCAACTTTGCATTTTTTTTACTTATTGTTATTAGTGCTGAATTAACGGTAATTTTCAAATGACTTTTCCACTGTTGTTGTTGTTCCACTTAATTTTTTTCCTCGTTTTTGTTTCTCAGTTTAGTTTAGTTTTATGATGTGGGAAAAAAACTAATTAGAATTTGGAACAATAAAAGAGGAACACCACAAGAAAACTAAACAAGAATTACTATTACAACAACAACAAATAGCACATGTTTCACATCAACTTCAACAGCCATTACTACAACAGCAACAGCAACAACAACAACAACACAACAACAACAACAACATTAACACTAACAGTAATTCATAATGAAATGCAATTTTTACACACTCTATTTTTTTTTTTTTTTGTTTTCTATTCGCTTGTCTTCTTCTTTTCGTTGTTGTTGTTGCGGTGGCTTCTTTCTCTTTCTCCTTCTACTTATTTTGCTTTGACATCCCGTTGTGCTGCTTTTTGGCTTCTTTTTTGTCGCTGTTGTTTTTAATATTTGAGCGGCTTCTTTTCGTTAATTAAATTCTCCTTTTTCTGGTTTTTTTGAAGTTCAACTTAAAATTGGTTTGGTTTATTTTTGTTTTATTATTATTTTTAATGTTCTTTTCGATTTGTTTCTTTAGGTAATTTTATATTATTTTATACCACTATTTTTAAAATTTATTCCTTAATTTAATTTTTTTTTATGTTATGATTTTACGATAAACTTTTATTTTGTTTTTTTTTGCTATTTTTCTTCTTTGTTTGCTCTAATTTTTTGCGTCAGTTTATCTTTTTTGTTGCGTTAAAAAGTTTTAAAAAAAAATTTAAAAAAAAATGTTAAGAATTTTATTTTTATTAAAAATAAATGTTTACTTTTCTTCCGTTCAAATGCTTGGACAAAAGTGAACTCACGTTTTGGGCGCTTCAAGCTTTTATACCAAAAGTTATCTGTGATTGCAAGCAGCGGCGACGCAGCAGTAAAAACAACAACAGCAGCAATACTGTCTTTGGCGACGTCTGCGCCTTAACATGGTGAACATTACGAATTAAACATGATGAACAACATACACGAACGAGCGAACGAAGAACGAACGAACACACGAATGATTGAGATATACAAGAGACGACAACAAGCTAGCAAACAAGCGAAAAACATTTTGTAGTACAAGAAACAAAGCTGCGCTGCTGCCCAAAAGCGCTTTTCTTGTTGACTTTCTTCAATTATGCTACTGCACTGAGATTGTTGTTGCTATGCTCATTTGGTTCTCTTAAGCTCTTGCACTTCTACATACACATACATACATATGTATGTACCTACTTACATATGCTCATCATCAACCTCTCAATTTCATCTATTGAGATCGAGTAAGCATAACTACTAGAAGCTATTCTATGCAAAATGCAGAATGTCTTTTATCAGTGTGAACCATTAGACGTTGGCAAATAGAGAGTAAGCCAAATATGAAGTGAGTGAAGTGAGTAATTCATTATTATTTAAAATTCACTTCGTTTTTGCTTCGATAGTATACCAGTAGTATGCATATACATATATACATATATATTTAATATTGTTCTTGTATTGTATTGCAATAGGCTTTCTTGAAATTCCAAAATGTAAATGGTGGTCCCTTGTAAGTAGCACATATTGTATCCTTAGACTATAGTGCGCAGAACCCCTCGGGGTCTGTGAAACAATTTTGACATTAATTTTATATGCTAATTTTACCAATAATGCTTACTTTTCCCAACATTTCTTACATTTAATAAATTAAATAATAATAATAATAATTTTAAAAGGACAAGGTGCAAACTTCCCGTTGATGAGGGCAGGAATTATTCACACCTTTTACATATGTCAAATATGCTTATACATATTTGTAAAATACAAATCATGAGTAAAAATCGTGGAATTTTCTTGGCCTAAAAGATTATTGAACCAAAAAGGAGGTTATCTTCTGCTATACCGTCTCTGTAGTACTCTGTTAGCATTCCCTAGAAAAAGTTTTACTCACGTTCCTGTGTTTGAGCACACAGAAATATTACAATATTGATTTGTCTTATGTTTTGTGTAGAGTCAGTAAACATACTGCGTCTCAACATTGAGGTCACCTGGGAGTTATTCGATCCAGTAATCCTAGTTGTTGAATATGGATCAGAAACTTATAATGTCCATAATTCCGACAAATGTGCAGCGTATGGTTGGTTGGATGTCTGTAAAAGAAAACTTCGTGGAAAATTTCTGCTCTCTAGCTCAAAAACAGAGGAACTAGTTTGCATACATACAAATGGACAGACAGACATAGCTTAATCAACTCGTCTCATTGAACTGATCAATAATATATACATACCGTATACTGTCTGTTATAGACTTCATGACAGACTTAACAAATAATACTATTCACTGGGTGAAAATTAGAAATATTTGTTGTTTAAGAGGATCTGCGCACTTTATTAGTTTAGGAACCGAAATTCAAATTCCTATTTTGTTATACAGATTTATGAATGAAAAGATAATAATAAGAAATCACCAAACCAAAATTATTTTAAAAATTTACAAAAAAATTCATACATAGTCGTATGTACAATAAATGTTCATTGTTCTTAATAACATATAATTTTTCTGGCTCTTCTCTCAGTGATATTTTAATTATATGTCATGACATTAGGGAGCTTAAAAGGAGTTTATTATATATAACAGGAATTATGCAGTAAAGAAAAAGGTTTTCAGAACTTATCATGTGCAACCGGAAACAACTAAAAAAACCGGAAGTTCATAGCTCTGCAAGAAAAATAGACGACAAAGAATGCATGAAATTAAATCATAAGAAAAGAAAAATTCAAAGCAAAAGGAAAAAAAAAAGATATTGATTGAACGCTCATGAACATGAATGATTCTTAAACCACGATAAAATGCTAAATAAATTAATAATAATTTGATTGCAACAAAATAGCAACAATTTAAAAGATGAGCACACTTAAGTTGTTGTTGTTGCTGTGCATGAATGCGTCAAAGCCCGCAGACGCCGATATGCAACACAAAACAAGAAAATAAACAAAACAAAAATAAAATAAAATGCTTCAAACGTTTTGGCAAGCGACAATGATCTGGTCTGGTCTGGCCTAGCCTAGTATCATAGGCGCGTTTTCCTATGAGAAACTTTTACAATTGCTTGGGATCATATAAGAAAGGATAAGATAAAGGATTACCGAAGTCATTAAATCTTAAATTTTGATTCTTATATACTAGAAATTAGGTGCTCTGGTAATCTAATTTGCCTTGGGCCCCTCCCAACTAGTCAAAACGCGCCACTGTCTAGCAATAATTTTATCTTGGCACTCAGATGAAGTGAAGATAGAAGAAGCATTCATAGTAGCAAAAGATATAGTAATACACAGCTGCAACAACAAGAAGAAACAATGCAGTTTTTGGGAAAAACCGGAAGCAAATTCACAAAATAGAAGAATAGATAAAAGAAGAAAGAAAAAAAGAAAAGACAAGCATTATATGTAAGTGATGTAGACAGGCGCATATACACACAGCCACACACATGTATGTATCTACTTATGTGTTTATATGCACATAATAGTTGCACATAAAAATAAATTATACATAAGTACAATTATCACATCGTTTGAGAGTGATCATGTTTGGCAACCGCAACAGACGACATCACAGGTTACTTAAACACACCCACTAGAGTAACCATCAGATATAAGGTTTGACAATAAAATAAAGAGATTAATGATTCTACAGAAGAACTACGCATGCGCCAAAGTCCTACAACCAATCGATCGGAAGCAATATAGCTTGAAACATTCTTTCTTGATTGACATCTCTCAATAAAAGTTTAAGCTTTTCCCAGATGACCAAGAAGGCGTTAAAAATAATGCATATCCGGATTGCCCATCCAATAATAGCATCCCAGAGTAAGACCATCAATCTCATTTCCTCCATCTCTGCTATCTGTTTGCTTTTATCTGTTCTCTAAGGTCGAATTCCTTTCATTAAAAGAAGACTACCAACACAATTTTGAATAATAGAATATAGAATTTACATGTAAAAAATTTAATAAAAATATAAAATATTTTAATTTATAACCGCACCTCGGACATATACTTAGTAATTAATTGGCAACTTGGTATATCATGTCTGGTGGTATAGATATATGTATATTTATATTTGTATTAACATCATCATACCACACAAGTAGTAAATAACATTAAAAAATAAATTAAGTTAAAGTTTAAGTTAAATACACATTGAATAACTGTGATTTTAAGTCTTTAATAATATAAGAGATTGTATATCTCCTTTTCATGAGAATAACTAGAAGAAACCATATACAATAACAATGTGTATCAGATTAGTCAGACTATCGAGTTTTATGCCAAATGGTGCTTCAAAATTGGCTAAAATATAATTCACAAAGCTATATCAAAATTATATATTTTAAGGCCTTTGAGTTCCTTGATTATTGAAAACTATTAGAGTTTTTACTGGATTGTAAATTAGATTATGTATAGAAAACTTCTACAAGTGTTATATTAAAATTTTAAATTTTTATATTAAAAATAACAATACATACCTACCATTGGGTCCATCAATATGAACCATAGAACAATAGAACTCATTGTTTTTGTTATGGAATGTAATCCACCACGAGAATCCCAAAAAACTATGTTCATCACTGTTCACAGTGACGCTATTTGTTTAATTTTTGTTAACTTGGAAATTTCATCTCGAGAAGAAAATCGATTTAAATTGTGAAAATTTTCGTGCAATGATTTTTTAGATTTTCGAAGTGAATTAACATGGCAAGAAAGTGCGGAAAGACTTCATTCGGCTTTTGGAGATGAAGCACCACACCGTATATCGCTGGTGTATGGATCTCAATCGTAGACGCTCTACGCTCCAGGACGAATTAGGTGAAGGTGGGCAAAAAATAGCTGTTACGCCTGAAAACATCGATGCTGTGCGAAGACTACTAAGGGAAGATCGGCATGTGACATACCATGCGCTTGAAGCAACTGTGGGCATTCATTACACCGCAATACATACAATATTGCATGAACACTTAGCTGTGAGAAAGTTAGTTTTGCGTTGTCTCTCGCATAATTTGACATCGCTCCAAAAATGGTTCGCGTCGATTGGAGCAAAGAAATGCTTACAAAATACGATTGTGATACTTCAAAAGACTTATTTAAGATTGTAACAGGTCTTCAAACATGGATCTAAGCATATGACCCTGAAAGTAAACAGCAATCGATCGTATGAGTGTTCCAAGAGGATGACAATCCAACGAAAGTTGTTCGCGTTCGAAACACTTCAGAGCAAATGGTAGCCTGTTTCTTTGGAATAACCGGATATATCGCAAACGTGCCAATAGTAGAACGTTAAACGGTTAATTCTGAGCGGTACACGACAAGAAGTTTTTGATAAAATTAAACAAACAAACGGTCAACGTCAGGTCTTTCTTTATCATTACAGTGCGAGTTCTCATACTTAGCTATTTGAAGGCACAAACATTGAATTGATTTCTTTTTGTTCCCAACAAGTTTTGTTGGTAAAGTTAAAGTTAAAGTATAAGTAGGAACTTGATGATGTCATGTCAGGAAATGCACGAGTATTTAGTATATATCCTTGAATAGTGAATGTATTTTTGCAAGAATGTTTGGTTTTGTTTTTGTTGAAGATTTTGTAATGCCTATCACTATTCGGTACTCTTGTATACAATATTTCTTAATTTTCGGCCTGGCGCCTACACCATGAAATTCGTTAACATAACCTGTTTTTTTTTCCAATAATAATCATAAAATAGAAACCATGATTGCAGTGATCTGCTATATGAGCAACTAATGAATTTATTTAAAAGTATATTATAATATAACCAATAGAAATGATTTTATAAATGATTTTAAACTTCATAAGCATATTATGATTCCTTAAGGAATTAAAACATTAATTCATAGGTTGCGCAAGTGGCTCAAAGAGCAATGCTTGGAACTGGATCGGTGTAGAAAACGATTTATGAAATGGAGTTCAAAGTAAAATGATGGATAAATCGGTAGACAACTTATAAGGTGGAGTGATGACATAAAGAGAAATTGGATTAAAACAACTCAAGAAAGGGATTTTCGAAAACTTTTAGAAACTATTCAACAAATGACCCGATTAGCTTGATGATGATGAGAAAAGGACTATAGTAGTACGATATGACTATTATACGAGTAAGTATTATTTGTAAAAACAACACATTTTTTTGTAATAATATTATTTTAAATGACAAGATCATGAAAACGAAAAAGACAAAAACTATTGCAGTATCATTTCAATTGTTAAGTTTTAAGTTTTTTTTTTTTTCATGAAAATTCTTTATTTTGTTTCTACAAAACTATTTTCTCTTAAACAATACTTTTTCTTTTCACTCTATCTTTTGCAATTGCAGATAAAAAAAAAAGAAACAAACAAATAATTCATTGCTCTACAATGTAAAAGGGACGCGAGTTTTATTTGTTGAGCTTTGTCATATATAGGTATATTTTTATTGTAGTTTCAACGATGCGGCTGTCTTTGTTTTTGTTAGTTGTTTTTTTTTACCCTTTTACCTTTGCATTGCCTTTCTACGTAGTCTTCAGATTCTGTTTCTTATGACAGTTCCATCTCGATAGTTCGGACAAGGTGCTTATTCGGAAAAATAGGTATTTCCTTTCTGCTATACTCTGAATATTATTTGGAAATTTCTTCTTTAAATGTGATTTTTTATGGGTGATTTTCCGTTCTGTCTTTGATAATCGAACTATAGTAAAAGTGGATTATCTCTACTTTTGTCCTCTACACCCGTAGTTTTTAACCATTTTTCTTGTTTTTATTTTTAATGTAGATGATTACGGTACGAAACTAATAGCGTACTTATTTTTTTTAAAGTAAGTAAGTATATGCACTATTTTATACTCTTCACGTAGTGAATAGTATTGCAAATAATGAGACATCGTAGACCCCATAAAGTATATATATTCTTGAGACCAGTTGATCTAGTCATGTCCGTCTGTCTGTCTGTATGTATGTATTCAATTTAGTCCCTCAGTTTTTGAACGAATCTTTCTATTTATCATATGCAGCACATTTGTCGGAATCAGCCGAATCGGACCATTAGGGAGGGGGACCTCCCTACGAACCACCCACTTGAATTTACTTCACTTCAAATTTCTTTTGTTTTGTTCTTTTGATCTGAAATTTGAAAACTGGAAAACTGTTTGATCTATATACATAAGCCACAACAATTTCAAGACTCTCGGACTATCTGGAGGGGTACCTCCCATGCAAGCCGGCTACTCAAATTCATGTTCTTAGAAAAACTTTTTTGTTTTTTACGCTATTATCTTGAAATTTGGGCACAATGAGTTTCGGATTCATGTTGTTGAACCATGTAAATTTGAAGTTCCTAGGATTACTATATCACATACTCGCATACAAAAAACTTTATCTAGGAGCTTCGTAAAGATTATTATATTTTCGACATAGTCGACGATATCCTTCTTTATGGTTTTGAGTATTAAGTTTTTGTAAAATCAAGCACAAAAGGTTACGTACGGTTTATTGTCCTTCATGCTTTGCTTCTTCTGGAAGTTGTGTTGTTTTTGTATTGTGTTCTTCATTCTCTTGTACTTGATCTTCACTGAGCACGTGGCAAGAGCGAGAAAGTGTGTATTCTGAAAGCTCGCAAGCAAAATTGAGAGTGTGAAATAGAATCCATACACACTTTCGTAACTATATTCTTGATCAGCTCGACAAGACGAGTTGATTAAGTCATGTCTGTCTGTCCTTCTATATGTATGCTAAACTAGTCACTCAGTTGAGCTAGAGAATTGAAATTTGAATGAAGTTTTCTTTTTATTATACCATAAACTGTTTCATCCAATTTGGACCTCTAGGAGGGGTACGTCCCATACAAACCAAAATTCATGATCTTATAAGAAATTTTTTTTTGTTTTTTGTGTTATCATTAAAAAATATTTTATGATAAAGAATGGATTTTAAATAATATTGATTTGCCTCTTACTGAAGAAACACCCTCGGATAAAACTGTGGAAAACAAAAGCAAGAAAATATTCGATATAAGTATAAGTTTTTTATTTAAAAAGTTTTACAAAACTGTAATTCTCAAATATTTTATTTTAATATAAACGTATACTTTATCTAAAAAGAATTTCATTTAGTATTTATTTTTTAATAAACAACATTGATTAAAAATTTACAAATCAGACTACGTGCCAGCAAAAGCAATCCTTATTATTAAGAATATATAAGGATTTGTGGTATGTATTTTGTTTCAATTTGGCTATTAAAATCTTAATAAGATATTGAATGACTTTCGCTGGAATAGGATTAAACTGAACTCTATAGAAATGGAAAACAGTTTTTTTTTTTTGAAACAAATCATATTTGACTCAAGCTATGCAAAAAAAATTGGAGGAGAAAAAACATAAAATCTTAATTCGAAATTTAATTGCGTTCTTTTTGATTTTATTTTAGGCTTGGTAATCTGGACATTGGACTGTTAATTATTTGTTCAAATTCTCGAGTTTATAATGTAATTATTTTCTTTATATATGAATGAATTTGTTTTTGGTTGCAAAACCGAATGAATGCACAACACACACAGCTGTTTTGTCATATTTTGTAGATTTTTCTTGGTGTTTTTAATTAAATAATTGAATTTACAAGTGTTAAGAATTCAAAAATAATTAATTTTTATTTAATTTTTGTTCCCCTTTCTTTCTTTTCAACATAAATACTTCTAGCAGGTGATTGTCGTTCTCCTTCATCATCATCATCATTATCATTTTCTTTAACGACAACGACATTTTAGATTTTTAATTTGCTTAGTTGACAATAACAACTGCACTGTGGCAATAATTACAATATATGTACAATAGATAGGAACAACAAGAACAACCAATCATGCCGATGTTGTTGAGCAATTATTGTATCTATGAAAATCCAACCCAAAGTGCACAAAAAAATAAAAAAAAAAAAAATAATACAAACTAACTAAATTATTCATACGATATTGAACGAAAATTTTGTACGTTTCACTCAAATTGATATCATATATTGTTTCTAATATCATTTACATATATTATTATTGTTATTGAAATTTCGGATGTGACATCACAATGGGTCACTAAAGACCAAAAGTGAACTGGGCTTAGGAACAGCTGTAACAAACCTTAAACTAAGTTATTATTGAAATTCTTTGTTTGATATAAAGAAATATTATATAAGGAAAACTATCTTCTATATATAAATTACAGGTCTCAAAAAATATATTTCTGGCAATTGGCCCATTTATGTAAAAAATATTACTTCTGGCTTTATATTAGTATATACGTATACTTTATATCAAGTATACGTTGAAGTTGTCATTCAGATATTATCTGTTAAAAGAATATTTTAAATTTGTATATAGACACTTGCCATGCTGAACAATGTAAAATTTTTGAGCTCTCCGAGACTTTCTTTATGTACATATGAGAGATTATATTGGAGGGTGGTACCAAAGTTTTGTTTACTCTTAATATGCCATATACTGTCATATTTTGTGAAGGGTATATGCATATAGATTCTCTATTTATCTTTTTTAAATACATATATCTTTGTAAATATATATGTATATATATATTGAAATGAACGAACCATAAGAACAAATCTCTGTAATAAATAAAATCAAGTGATGAATGAAAATGCATTTAAATGAAAATGCACTTTTCATTCGTCAGCAAGACAAACGATACGAAAATTAAAGCATTTCCTTTTGGTGTATTCTTATTTTGTTTTGTAGTCTTCTTTGTTGAGTTATTATTGATGCTTCAATGTCATTTTTTTATCGGAATTTTTCGTTTTTTATTTGTAATTATTTATTATTTTCTTATTCTTATAGTTGAAACTTATAAATTCAAAATAATAAATACAATATTAAGATTAAGAAATAAATGAGTCAAATTGATAGTTACTACTTAGTTATACGATGGAACCATTAGATTTCTAAATAGGATCTAAAGATATTAATTACTAATCCTTAAGTAAGATTAATTCAATTTTAAATTAATTCCATTCTATGGAGTCTCCTTTTTTTAATTACATTGGTTTTTTGTTTTTATTTATAATGAGCTCTATGCCACTCTAGGGACTAGAGATTAGTCAATTTTTGAGATAATAAATAATTGCACATTTTCACATATCCATTATTATTATTGAAGAAGACCAAATCCATGCAACAAAATAGAAACAATAGACAATATGATATATTCCATACTAGTGTTGTCCCGGCTACGGCCTCGCTCTAAAAACCACATGTATTTAGAGTTGTGAAATACATTTTTTTTTTTTAAATCTAGATCGATTTGATTTGGATGTGTGCCAGAGACCTCTTTCTATTGATTTCAAATTATTAGATTTCAATTTATTACAACTGTTTCATCATATCACACTATATTGTCAACCACACTGCTGTCTACGACATTCTCGACGTTTTAACCATGTGGTAAACACAGTTTATAGCTTTTATTTTAATACCACAAATAGTATATTTACTTTTAAGAAATGAAAAAAATAAGTATGCTACCGTTATTATCTATGTAATCGGTTGAAAATTACGTGCGCACATATTAATTATTTCTTATACATCTTAATTTAAATTTTCAATGCAAAAAAAATCTGATTTCACCTACCAACTATTTGTTTTAAGCCAATCTATACTATCTATATATCCGGATTTAAGTTCACTTATTGATTTTCTTGTACTAAAAACCTATCTTTAGTAATATCGGATCGATTCCTTCTTGTTAATTTCTTTAACGAAAGTAAGTGCAATTGTACCATATATATTTATATGTCCCCCGTATTGCTATCTCGCGAAGGCCAATGCTTCTTAAACTGTGACATGGTTCTCTTCTGTTTTTGTTGCCGTTTATTAAAATCTGTTTATAAGATATGATTAATGAATATGATTAAATAAGAAAGGCCAAACTTATCCTTGATATATTAATCTGTTTATTCACTTTCACTTAGGATACAATTTGTTCATCAAGACAAATTTTTATATTTTATTAACCTCATAGATACTGTCTAGACAAGTATCTCATCTTTTAACATGGAAAGAATAAAGCTGTTCGAGAGAAATAAATCTAAGATCACAGAACTTCACACAGGAATTTTATATTGTAAAATTCGAGATTGATTTTTACAAGTATACAAGGTGTGTGTTAAAAGTTTCCGAACTTTTCTGGCAGGGCATTTTCTGGTGCCGCCATCTTTGTGTGA